>RJWH01004470.1:0-106192 GCA_004363575.1 Solenodon paradoxus | reverse complement strand
GCCAGAGAGGACCCCGCAGTGCCACAGATGACCCCGCGGTGCCAGAGAGAACCCCTAGTACCCACCTTCAGCTCAACTACTCTGCGGTGTTCTGCTCCCTTAGGGTAAACAGGTGCAGGGTGGGGAGGGAATCCTCTTCCTCACAGGGGTAGGATCAGCATTAGTGGCCATGGTTCAACTCAGTCAGCACTGACAACGTCCATCTTTAAAGTGGGGAAAAAGGGGCAGCTGCTTTGGGGCCCCCTCAACAGACTGGTCCCAGGCAACACAACTGCCCCATTGCCCCCAAATTATAGGCCGTCCTGGTTTATTGAAAACAGGACAAAATTAACGTTTATATTAAAATGACAGAATAGTGGGAAAATATGAAAAACGGACTCTCCCATTTAAAACAGTACATATGATCGTCCTAATTAAACCTCAACCAGTTCACAAATGCTCAAAGGCAGAAGACAAAAGCCATAATTTCCAGAGAAAAATGTATGATTGAATCCTATGATCAAAATTGATCTTGCTTGTTCAGTTGTGTTTTAAATACTTATGTCCAGCTCAGCCTCATGTCGAAAGGCCTGTGCTCCTCAGCCTGGAAGTCCCTTTTTCACAAGACCCTGTTCTCCCCATTGTAACTGTCCCTCAGGCTTGCACTCACCCTGTCCTCCCCATGCCTCCCACCTCCCACCCTGGCTGCCACCCCACACCCCTGCTCCCACCCCTACTCACACGCCTGCTCCCCCAGCACCCGCCGCGTCCCTTCATGTGACCGGGCTCTCATGCCGCTTTCCCTGTGCTCTCGGGGGCTGTTGCTCTGGCCTCACCTTCCACGAGGAGATGAGTCTTTGAGGGGCCAAGACAAATACATTAGGATGCACCCGGAAGGGAGCAGAGACCAACACAACGTGACCTCGGAGCCCGTCACGGGCACTCCCGTCAGCTCAGAGCCCATCGTCCGCCTGTAACTGTGGTTCTGACTTCTCTGCTGGGTCAGCCTGGGTAGGTCTAGGATTTGTCATAAACGTTGACGCTTCTATCAAATTTCAATCATTAGGAAATTACACTGTGGTCTGCTGGGCTTTTGATTTAATAGGGGTGACTTTCCCACCATAAGATTCCTGATCAACTGTGTATAAAGAATACATGTTCTTTCTTAACAAATTCAGGTGTCAGATGCAGCAGTTTGGTTATCGACAGACAAGAGACGACTAAGTCAGAAGAGTTTCAGCTCTTCCGGAGCCTTTGTTGATAAAACCTTGGATTCATGGTAGAGTCTCAGTGGCCAGGGACCTCCATTTGCATGAAAATGGCTCTCCCTGCAGGCCTGCATGGCCAGCTGTGGGTCTGGCAGAAAGTCCCCAACAAGTCCCCATCATGACCCCCACATGCGTCCTCCTTGCAGCATCTGGAGTCCCTTCCGTTCTGTGGCATCTGTCTGAAGCGGGACGGCCACCGCTGGCGGGGGCGCATCTCCAGCCTCCAGCCTGGATGGGGGTATCAGCTGCTTTTGTCGAGCCTGAAACCACGTCCTTCCCTTGGAGAACCGTGTCTGCGCAGCACCGGCAGCGCTGCAGCAGGTGAGAGGGGCCACCCAGTCTGTTCTCCTGCATTAGTGCGCTCACTCGCCCTGTCAGCCACGAAGCACTGACCAAGTCTAATGGCTCTGCCATCACAGAATGTCACCTGACCAGTAAGGGACAAATCTGGCGGGCTCCGCTAGAAAACATCGAAGGCATCGAGATGTCCAGGTTCAATTCTCCAAAACCCACGTGGTGCAGGCGAGTGGGGGAAAGCGCTGCGCAGCACTGGCTTCCTGCCTCCAGAGAACCAGAGAGTCCAGCCGTGAACCACCTTCCTCCTCGCCCTCACCCGGGACACCGAGGGGTGGCACGCACCGGTTCCGAATACATTCTGATGCTCAACAAATTTCTTTTCAGAGCTATGGGCCTGCATGTGTGTGAAGGTCTGTGTTTCATAAAAACCTGTCCTGAAGCCAAACTAGCAAAATGATGTTAAGAACCCACAAATATGTGTCTTAGCTCCTTAAGCTTTGGTGATCACCATGATTGAGATGTTAGCATCGCTCCGCTCATGTGCGAGAAAGCGTGACACACTGGGGTGCGCCCTGACTGGGCCCCCAAACGCTGGGAGTTACTGAGCTCCCCAACCTCTGTGATCTCTCCCAGTGCCCCCAAACCTCCCCAGCCCCCATGCTCTCCAAAGTGAAGAGCCATTCTAGGGCGCTGAGCCGGCCTTGCATCCAGCACCAAGTTCCAAACCAACCACCTGCACCCACTGACCGGAGTAAACGCAGGCTCTGCGAGCAGGTGGTGATGGGCGCTGCCTCATGCACCTCCCACGCCTGCTCTTCGGGGTTCGGCTCTTCCCTCTGTCCCAGCCATGACCCTCCTGCACCCTCCTCTCCGATGAGCCTCGCCCAAGTCCTGGCTCGCTTATCTCATCTGGGGTTTAAAGTCCTCCCAGGAGCCCAGCTCCACTGATGTCTGATCTCCCTTCCTAGTTTCTACATCAGTTTGATTTCATTTTTTGTTTTTTCTAGTATCTTTCATGAAGTTCCTCTTAGTTATTCTTCCTTCTTCAGGATGCAAGGATTTACGCGCGAGATGCTGGAGAATTTTGTTCACTCCAGTTCCTGGCCAGATGCTTCCAGATTGTCACTTTGACTTGCAAGGAGATCTGGTCAGGGGCCCCCGTGCCTGGTGTGACAGAAAGGGACAAGTACAGGGGCAGTCAGGGACGTGAGGGGAAGATGCAAGGTGGTTGTTTAGCAGTTGTCTGGACTTAAGTCGTCAGAGAGAAGCATTTTGAAACGGGTGTCAGTGACGGGGATCTATGGGCCGTGTAAGCCTTGCGCTCTCTCTTCCAGAGAACTCCTGGGAAAAAGATGGCTGCTTTCTCAGGGTTCGGGGACACACTGGTGACTGTCTAGAGGAGACAAGCGATGCAGGGTGCCATGCTTTTTATCTTCTTCTCTTTTCTTTTTCTGTTTCTTTCCTTCCCTCATCCCTCCTTCCTTTCTGCCTTGGCCGTGTCATAAG
Organism: Solenodon paradoxus; assembly: GCA_004363575.1. Taxonomy (NCBI): domain Eukaryota; kingdom Metazoa; phylum Chordata; class Mammalia; order Eulipotyphla; family Solenodontidae; genus Solenodon; species Solenodon paradoxus. Next base: position 103,142 of record RJWH01004470.1, on the reverse strand, counting down.
TATATTTTGCACCATAAGAGAGAAGGAGTAAGGAGGTGAGGTGATATAAGGAACCCTCCTAACTTAGGTCCCAAGCTCTTGGAAATGGGAAACCTTGAAACAAATTATTTCAAGTCCTAGTTCTGCACCTTGATCACTGTTATGCTTGGACAAATCATTCCACCCTCTTACTGCTCAGTTCTCTCATTTCTTAAGCGATGTGATGGAATAAAGGACCCTCATATTGGCACTCTAACGATTGACTAATGAAATATATGTGCAAATGTTTTCCAGACTTCCAAGTGATCACATCTCAATCGATTTTTGTAGCTCATTAGAATGCTTCCATTTTTTTCAGTCCTGTGATTTGAAGTAATTTGCAGACCATGTATCTGAAAAGAGTCACTGTGGCGGGAATATTTCACGCGGTTTGGACGGACTGCTCTCTGCACCTCAGCCCTGGCCTCCCGGGGGCTGCGTGGCGCTCAGAGCTCCCGGGGGGCGGCCCCGGAGGGTCACAGTGGTCCACGGCGGGAGGATGCTGGTGTGGAGGCAGGAGCCTGGCCAAAGCATCTGCGCGCAGAAGTCAGAGGCCACAGACGCAGAAATGTGGTTTTAATTTCTGGCACAAAGAGGTTTTCTAGAGAAACGCGCTCTGTTTTTGAAGTGCGGCCTGAAGAGAGCAGCAACAATAAAACAAATCGAGAGGAGGGAAGGTTATCTGCGCAGTGACGTTCTCCCGATTCCTTCCGCTTCTCGTCCTGGAAAAGAGAATCTGCAAACTGCAGGGCAGAGCTGGCCGCCGCCCAGCGTCCTGGCCGCAGCTCCCGCAGCGCCTGACGGGCATTTTCTGCAGCGGGGCGCCCCTCACTGCTCCCTCCAAACACGGGCCCAAGAGAAGGCAGCGACATCTGTTAGGTGCTCACTCCAGCGAGCACACAGACGGGCACCACGCGGTGGGTGCCACGTGGGGTCCGGGCCGGGCTGTGAGAGGTCCAGTCCGGCGGCGGGGCGGCCTCTCGTTCCTGGGCAAACGCGCTTCAGCAAGAGGCTGCCCCTGCTTGGAAATGACAAAACCGGGCTCAGCTGGGGTTTGCAACCTGCACTCAGAACCAGTCAGAGGGACAGAAGGCCTGGGCAGCAGACTGCCCGCTGCCCGCGCCCCGCCCTGACAGGCCCCGCCCCCAAGAGCCCCGCCCCCGTCATCGCCCCGCCCATTTGTCAGGGCCCCGCCCTCTGCCCACGCCCCGCCCCCTGCCAGGGCCCAGCACTTTGAAGAGAGCGACACTGGGGCTGGGAAGCGCTCAAATAACCAAATCCCGTTTGCCAAGAAGGTAAAGCAGCTTTGCTGCAGATCAAGTCCTGTCCCTTCCTTTGATGTGATGTCTTCTTCCTCCCAGTTTTCCAGGCCCCGGAACAAAAGTGAAAGTGTTCTGCTGGGAAAGAGACTTGGCGCTGACCGAGTTCACTGGAACAGACGAGGGCGGTGTCCCTTGTCCCTTGGCAAGGAGGCTGCCACTGCGGCTGCCCCTCCACTGGGGGCGCAGTCCCTCAGGCGGATTGGGGAGGGCGGTCCGCGGCGGCCTGGGGCCGTCACAGGGGTGTCCTCCACTCAGGCCCCACAGCCCACCCACAGCCCGTCCCTGTCCCTGCTCCCACGTGCTCCTGCCCCCCGCTCCCCTCTGCCGCCGCACTCGCCTGTCACCGACTGTGTGTGTGCTGTCCGGAGTCAGCTCTTTGTCCCCACAGCATTGTGACAATTTCGGTTACTCTGTCACAGCCCAGGTGACTGCCTTCCACGCACAAGGACCACAGACACAGTCAGAGGGCAGGAGCCCTGTCCTCGCTGCCGTCCCTGTCTCCCATGCTCCCATCAGCGCATGAGCTGGGTGACCCGGGTAGGAGGGTAGGAGTCTGTCCCCAGACGGGACCCTATTCCAGCACCTGCGCCTCGCGGGTCCCGCGACACCCGCCCCCTTGACTAGAGTCTTTGTTCTTCTGCAGGCCTTCTTCCTTCTTTTCACCTGAGAGTTTTCAGTGAAAGCGTCTCTGCAGGCCTGCAGGCCCCTCCCCAGCTGGCGGGCACACAGCAGTCACAGAAAAGGGACGTGTCATCATCTCCGGAAACACAGCCATCAGGCCTCTCACGCTGTGCCCAGGAGTCTCCTGTGTCTACATTCTCAAAGCCCCTGGTGACACCCTTTCTCTTCTACAAGTACAGGGCGAATCGGGCATCAACAGGAGTCTGCCGCACACTTGTCCTTTGGGCAGCCGGAATGGGGGCAGCCCCTGGGCAAACTGACTGGGCAGAGGGGCAGACGAGCCGAACAGGCGTCAAGAGCCCACCCCAGACCGTGAAAACACTGCCGGGCTGGCCCTGTGCCTCCGGTTCCAGGAGTCTCACCGTCAGTCTCCTGGTTAAAACACCACATCCATGTCACAGCAAACAACGAGGCTCCCAGGTGCAGTTAGCCTGCCAGGAGGCCAAGCGGCTACGGCTCCCGCTCACTGAGGCCAGGAGCGGACATGACCAGCCCCGAGACTGCGGGCTTAGGGGTGAGGTCACAGGAGCTGGGAAACGCCGTCTCTTTGGGGCGCTGTGGGTTGAAGCCAGAAAACAGCTCTTCATTCCCAGGGTCTGCAGTCCTCTTCCCCAGGCCTGCGGTCAGGCCTGGCCCACGGAGCCACCCGGCTTTCCCTGTCCAGGCCGAGCTCCTTATTGTCCCTTCTGCTTTGCCTCTGTGTCCCTCTCTCGGGGACCGTCTTCATGTCTTCCCCAGCAACTTCTGAGAACTCATTTCCGCATGTCCCCTTTCCCTCGCTGTCATCCCTGCCACACCATGATCATGATGTAAGGGCAAGGGACCTCCTCTGCTCCCCATCAGACCCCCGCTCGTCAAGGCAGGGGTCGCATGGTGTCTTTCCTCCCAGCCTGCCGTGGCCATCGGTGAAGAGTTGCTGAGCTGGACGATGGTCACTCGACCCCGGAGCCTGAGAAACGGTTTGGGAGCTCTGCGTGCTTGGTAGATGGGCATTGTTCCAGAAAACATCAGCAGAAGGCCTGCTCCCCGCGTCGGGCTGTGGGTTCTTTCTGAACCCTGCCCTGACCGGGGTGAGAAGCCGGCAGCTCCAGGCCAACCTCTGCTCAGAAGCAGCTCCACTCCATTCCTGGGACTCCTCCGAGGCCACCAGCCTTCTCCCAGCAGCCCTTCTTCTTCCAGAGCATCTCAGCGCAGCCCCAGTGCAGGGACCCAGCAGGGCTCGCAGACGGACGGTCAGGAAGGGGAGGGTCCTGGCTGCAGAGACAGGCCCAGAAGTTGCTTCCAAGCTCTACAGGGAGCTCTTGCTGCCAGCTCTTGGGGGAAGAGCAAAGCGGCCACCTCCAGCCCCTGCTCAGGCACTGGCGAGCGGCGGCGTGGGGAGGGAGATGGGGCCAAAGGCGAGTGGGGAGGGCCCCTCGAGCTGGTGGTTAGATTAGGATGGACTCCAGGTTCATGTCTGCCCAACAGCAGACTTACAGCCCGAGCTTGTCATTCAAGCAAGCAGATAGCCGCGTGCCAGCAGAGATGATGTCCGTCCTACTCTAAGAGGAGCTTTCTTAAATGTGCAGCCTGTCAGCACACACAGGCAGAGCGATCTCTGTCCCCAGAGGAGAAACTCCAGGGTCTCCGGGGTCTGGGTTTTCAGTCATCTTAAAATCCTTAGGACTTAAGTTCGCTTATTTGTATTTGTTCACATTTTATAAAAGGAGACATCCCATCTTTTGAAGGTTGAATCCAAGATTGACTCCCACAATCCACGGGGCGCCGTCTTAAAGGCGGCACAAGGCTCGCGGAATATTTCCGCGGAAGTGCGCGCACCTGGCCTTACCCTGGAAGGTGCCGGGGGAGAAGGGACGTGTGGTTAGAGCCTCGCTAAGCAGAATGGCTGAGACTGATTTGGGAATATCTGTTGACTGCAAAGTGACACATATACTGACTTAGAGGCGTTTTTATTTTCACTTGAGTCTTTTTCTGTAAACAAAAGGGCTAAGGAATCTGTTCTCTGTTCCAACCCCAACTGTTATGAAACTTTTAATCAGCAAACATTCACCAAGCACTCTCCTTGGGTGAGGCCTCTGCCAGGTGCCGGGGAGTGGAAATACTTACTCATGAATGGAGGGGACAATGCCGGGAGGTCCAAGAAAAGTTTGGGGTGCTGTGCTGGGGGCAGGAGCCAGAGGGCCAGTCCCCGGCTTCTGAAACCACTCACAGCGGCTCTCAAGGACTCGGGAAAGGGAGCAGGGCTTGGTCAGTGTGAGGACAGGATGGGCTCTGGGAGAAGGAAGGGCCAGCAATGTGGGACTGGAGTGGTTTCAGCGAGGGCTGAAGAGGTGGAGGCAAACGGTCGACAGGCTGGGAGAGAAGACAGACTGACAGACAGAGCACACCTGTGAAAGAGACACCTTGGAAGTCATGAAAATTCCAGACTGAGTCTGGGGAGCTGGGTCCCTGAGCAACGGGGAGACAGCAGGACTTCAAGCAGACACAGGTTCAGACTTGGGGGAAGACAGGGCCCCGTGCAGCAGTGAAGGGATGGACGGGAAGTCAGACGCCGGGGTGGAAGCCCAAGGCGACTGGACCACGTAGGTGGAGGCAGGGCACGATGCAGCCAGGAACGGACGAGAGAAACGGAGGAGCAGGGAGCCGGCCCAGAGGACAGAGAGGGAGCGCCGCGGTGGACGCAGTGCTGCCTGGCAGCCTCCTCAGCGACACCGCTGGCCACAGCGTGAGTCCCTGGTGATGGCCGCGCGCACAGCGGTCACTGTGCACCCGGCACAGCTGCACCCTGATGCTCATTTGAGCACCTGACCCTGGAGCGCATCGTCGGCACTGACAAATGAGGAAGCAGGCACAGAAAGCTGACCTTGCCTGGCCTCTCACAGAAAGTGCTGGACCCAGGATTCACCCACGCGGTCCGGCGTCCGAAGCCGTCCCCTAGTCAGTGTCCAGGCATTCAGACGTGTGACGGGGGACTGGGTGCCGGCACAGGAGAAGACTGCCAAGTTCACACTGGGACAGGTGACGGCAAGGTGCCGGCTGCCCCGGAAAGGGCTCTAGTCACAGGCCCTCTAAGTCCGGCGATTCCTCGAGAAGCAGCCAAACACCCCGTTCCCACCCGAAGGACAGCTGCTGGCCGCTGGCCGCTGGCAGGGAGACCCCGGGAATCGATGTGACCTGATGACCATCTAACGCCCCTCCCAGGGACAGTTCCTCACAGGAAGAAGCAAGCCACTGCCGTGTGACTGCTCACCATCAGGGGACAAAGTGCGATCAGAACTGTCCCTTCAAAGTCAGCACAAAGCTAGAGGGTGGCTAAGGAGCCACGGAGCTCCCCGGGAAGTTCCCCATCTGCTGCCCGGCGTGCAGGGTGCCGTGCTCCCCAGCAATCCATTTCCCGTGCCTCCGGCCGTCACCACCGGCTCTGGGGACCAGGTGACCTGGGGAGGAAGAGGCATTTCCACCGAGCGAGGGGGAAAGACGGAAGCGCTCCCAGGAGCCGGAGGGGCCTCCGACATGGGTTCCAAATGCTGAGCATGTTGGTGATAAACCCCGTTATCTGAGCGGCCACAGAAAAGCAGGCGAGGTCGAGTCTCCCAGCACAAGGGGCGCTTTGACAAGGAGGCGGCTCATGACAGTGTGAATGTCAGTCCATCTCCCGAAATACCACGGGCGTTGTGCTCAGAAGGTCCTCGGTCCTTACGTGCAGGCTCACGCACAGGACTTAAGGACACACTGAAGAGGGCACAGCGTTCGCACGTCTGGACGGAATGTGGGGCTCAGGGGTCTGGTCGCTTCGTTCTGAAGACGCGCCCTTCCCGGCTGTCGGGGTGGACACTCCGTCTTCAGTGGAGACGTCTCTCGCTGGGGACGGCCAGCCCGCGTCCCGGCGCAGGGCCGATCTTCACCCCGCGCTCGGAGCCTGCTCGGCTCAGGCTGGAGACGCCGGCCTTCTGTGGGGGCCGGGGACACGGGGCAGCAAGGCCGCTGTCGTGTTTCAGGGAACAGACCAGGCTGTCCCACGTGTGCCTGGGGTCAGCTCAGCTCTTCTCTGCGAAGACTCGGCTGCCGTGTGGTCCCCGGAGGGCGGCGAGGAGCACCCAGTCCTTCCGACTCTGAGAGGCACTGGCAGGGACTTAACGTTCGTCCCTAGGCAGCTGCGCGCTGCGCCTGTTGGATGCACGAGGAGACGCAAACCCTCCTCAACGCGCCTGCTGCTAAGTGGACTGAAGCGCCGCCCCGTCTTCTGACATCTTACTTCTGATATTGTACATGCTCACGCGCTGAAAACGACCTATCCTTTCATCAGCTTGTGTCGTTTTCCTCCTGGCGATGTCTAAGTTACCCCTCAGAGTCCAGGAGTGCCCCTCCATGTCCAGAAACCCCTCCGAGCTTGTTGTCCAGGACCGGCCGCCTTTCCTCGCTGTCCAGAGCGGTCCAGACCGCTGCACAGGGCGGGTGTCCATAGACCTCTGGTCGCCGCAGCGTCTCTCCCGGGAGGCGGGCTCTGAGGCCACAGCCCGGCAGACGGTCTCCGCTCCTGGCGGCCCCAGCGCGGCCCCGGGAGGAGGCCCTCACGTGCCCGTGCTGCTGGAGAACTGACGGCACGTGGGGCATGGAGGGCCCGGCCGACGGCACCAACGAAAGCCATCGTGTCCCCCCCGTGCTCTGTGCCTCAGAGGCTGGCTGAAAACTTCCCAATTCAATATCCCTTTTTTTTCTTTTTTAATTTAAGCTCCCTAGTTTATGGGAAAAAATAAATTTTTAAATCCAGCTTAAGCAAGTGGGAGTGGAGTCCGGTGTCCAAGAAGTACTTTATACAGCAGCCTGGAATTGCTGGGCTGGCGACGCAGACCACGAGCAGCTTTGGAATGTGATCCTGCTTTCAAGAGAGAAAGCTTGCACGTGGGTGGTCCCTCCCACAAGCAACGACCCACACTGTCAGCTGGGCGCCCTCTTTTAAAGCAGCGTAAAACGAACGCTGGGCCCGCTCCCTTCAGGGCTAAGAGCCCGTCGCCCGCCGTAAACGGGCCCCAGCTTTTCTGTGATGCTAAGGGTGGGCGGTCCCCTAAGAACCACGCCAGCACCCCCAGATGGCTTCCCGCAGGCGCTTTCCTGCTTTGCTGCGTCTCCCTGCTGCTCGAGGACATCTGTGCTCAGGGAGTCACGCTCACCCGAGAGCGTCACACTGGACGCATCAGGTGCGACGACTTAGCAGCTCGTTTCGTGTTGGCAGGACAGCAGCGGTGTCGACGGCATTTCCCTGCTAATACTGGACCGTCCGTCGCCACCACTGTTACCAGAGCGGCAAGAAAGAACAGTCGTGATTGGCTTACCTTCCAGACGCCACGTCTGCTTGTTTTCCTCAAGGGGAAGCAGCTGTTCCCATCATCTGAGCTGTGTGGAGAGGGAAGCGCCGGTTTGGAGACGACGAGCAGCCGAGCAGGCGTCCACAGCCGGCAACCGAGGGCCAGCGGGCGCAGCGAGGCTTCTGCGGCAGCTACGCCCGCCCCTCGGACTGACGCCCTCTCCAGGCCGCCGTCCGCCAGCCCGCGAGGCCACTTCGCGGAGGCCAGGCCGTGACACTAAAGTGCTCCCTTCCCCACGGTCCCCTCTGTGTCGTCTGCCACGTGCTAGATACACGACGCTTTGTTGAAAAGAGAAGGCAGACAAGGAAGCGCACTCTTGGAAAACAGCCTTTTGATGGTGTGGGAGGAAGTCATTTTTTTAGACAAAGAGTAAAAATCATTTAACAGGGAAAACAGTCATTTGTTGCATTTTGTATGACTTTGCAATGTGTTGTAAATGTTCAGATCAGTGAATAACACGGCACTATGCACTCTGATATCGAATCACTGGTCCGTGATTCCACGAAATCGCCACTTCCAAGTTTCTATAGGAAGGATTAGAAGAATAAAAAGAGAAATGCTCACATTGGCAATGGCATTTCTGTTAGAAATAGAACAAATAGGTCTTATGGAAAAGGCAGAAGGTCTACTCCCATTTTCTCTCCTAATCTCCCTTGTTTCAGCAGGTAGGTGTTGTCTAGCAGCAGAGGGGAAGAAAACCTCTTCTGTGCGAATTCCTTCCAGAACAAATGAACTTCCTAAGTTTAAGTCCAAAAAGCAAGGCCTCTGCCTTTCAGTGAGCAGTCTGGAGGATGCTAACGGACTATACTCAGGCCCTGCAGCTCTTTCCCGAGAGACAGACCTGGTGGAACAGTCAGCGATTCTATCATAAGCCAGGGCGGCACGATCTCGGTGTGTCACGGGAGGCAGTAAAGGGTGGAAAGGTGTGGAAATTCACCTCTGTCTTTACCTAAAGGAGGCAGATGTGTTTCAAAGATGCCCCGTGACATTCGATCACCCGAGTCTGGGGAAGGTAGCTGTACAATGTCGATACATGAGAGGAAGCATGTGGATATTAAAGCACTGAGTATATGGTGATGGAAGAAACGAAACTCTGCTAAGAAAAAGTCTGCAGGTGCTGAGCACCCAGCGCTGTGGAGAGCCGCGTCGCTGAGCAGGGCCCGGAGCTGGGACAAGGACTCGGCTGGCTTCCCTTAGCTGCCGTCCAACAGCAGGAGCTCCTGCTGTCCTGCGGAGGCCAGTGTGGGGTCACCGGGGCTCCGGACCCGCAGAGACTTGCAGAAAGATGAGGGTGCCAAGTGTGAGCTCATCTTCAACAAGGTGGGACAGGGCTGGTGGCCAGTGACACGGCATGTTAGTAAGGTAAAGTCCACGTGACTGGCGGCAAAACCAGGGACGCAGCTGGAGTCAAGGTCAGCGATCCGGCACGTGCAGGCACGGAGCCCCAGGCCGCCTCGGGCCACAGCAACCAGTCACACACCAGCGGAAACCCAAACAGCACGTGTCGGGAGAAGGGGGAAAGGAAGGGGGCAACCCCACCATTGCCTAAAGAGGCTGTTTGGAGCAAGAGCAGACTTAAATGCTTCTAACTGAGTAGGCCTACGTCACGCTCCCCAACATCCTCGGTGTCGGACGTTAGAGGGTCATCTCACCAGTGTAGGGAGTTTACTAAACGGTCAGGCACTCAGGGTGTGTTTATTTTAAAAATAAGCTGTTTTTTAAAGTTATGTGGAAATGAGAAGTATAATCTACTAACATCACCTCCATAATCACAGAGAGCTCAATGTGTACCAGGGAAAATCATGAAAATAATAAAAAAGGGATAGGACTGGAATGTGCTAGAATTTGCCCAGGAATTTTATTTAGAAAATTATTGGCAGGAAAAGACAAAACTCACTCATTAACTAGAGCTTAGTCTGCATAATTCTTATTTGAAAGTGTGCTAAGTAATTATTAATCTTGTAAAATAATAACATTTGGTTCATAATCACAATCTGATATACATTTCCAGCTCAAAGTAATGGAAAGACTAAGGCTTCTGTAACGAGCTACGCCCTTCATCCAGGGTTTTGGAGTATAAGAAAATGAATTTGGGATGAGAGGAAGAAAACATTAGATCTTTCCTGATTTATAATAAAATCATACAGAGATTTTGCAGACAGAAAAACAAGGAGCTCTTTCTGTTTTTGAACGAATATGCAGTGTTCCAAATGGAATAATAGAAAGAGAATACAGCAGATTATTCAAAGAAAACACAGGAGGATTGAGCAGGAGACCTCATCACTTACTCACCCAGCCCCGTCTGACTTTTCACCCATGCACAAGTTGCGCTGAATTTCCTGTCTCCCTGAGACAGGAGGATGGTGAGGGCTGTCACCTAGCCTGGAGTCAGGTCCTGTCCTTCGTGTTCTGTTTCTCCCTGCCTTGGGCTGTATCAGGGGAGACAGAAAGGGCCTCCAGAAAATGGCAGCATCTAAACAGAAGAACGTGGGCTTCTGGGTGGTGGAGAGAGACGGGTCCCTCACCACCCAACTTTGGACACACACAGAATCGTGAATAAGGATTGATTGCATGGAACCATGAGAATTTGGAGTTTGTGTTGCAGAATATAACATATACTAATTCATAAAAGCATCTATCCTAATATTTTAAGGATAGCTTAGTATACAGGGAAAATGAATAGAATACATCACAACAGGAAATTAAAGAGGGAAAAGCATGATTATTTCAATAGATGTGAAGAAAACCTTTGATAGGATTTAATATCCATCACTGATATAAAACTACTTTTAGAAGTTTAGAGAAATGAATCAATGGGTATATTTTTAAATTGGTAGTTAATGCTCAAAAGCAATAGTCAAACCAATTGACAACACAGCGGCATGACTTTAGAGACATTTCCATGTCAGACTAGAAATTAATGGTTTAAAAATGGCCTAGCCATTCACGGGGCAGCACCTTTGAGGTCGTCATCATTGTAAGGAAGGAGACAAATAATTCCTTCGCATATGCCATGTGCTGAAAACATACAACAACTAGCTGCTCTATGTGAGTGACTGATAAAAACCCCAACTACAAAACAAGTATTGAAATTCTTATGTTCTCTATGTGAGTCAGAAACGATCAGTGGGAGGACTCCCAGTAATCACTTTACAAGAGAAAAGACATAAAGACAAGGGAAGAGACTTGGAAAAAAAAATACACAAGCGGAATTTTAAACATTATCATGTGACACAAAAGAGAAATGTGAATATATTGAGAAAAATGATATGTTGAATTCTAATTTAAAAATGCAATGGTCTATCATTTCCAAGTCCTCTCAAAGAATTTCCATAACATGCTATCCTGAAGTTTGTCTCTGACTATTAAGATGGCAGCTAGTTTGTCTAATGCTTCCTCTATTTTTCAATTATTCTTCTTTAGCAAAGATGTATTCTCTCAGAAAATGTCTGCTGAGTGATGAAGAGGAGTGTGAGAAGGGTGAAGAATTACAAGCAGATAGAAAGGTTTCTGAGAAAGCGCTATTTCTGGCCTGGCTGAGTCAAGAGCTACTGTTCAAACCCCACTTGTGTCCAACTGCATTGCCACCATGTCCTCAGGAGCCAGAGGAGGACCCTTGCTCCGCGCAAGCATCCTGGGTCGATTCCTCTTCCCTGACCAAAGGGCGTGGGGCATTGTGCTCTCTAGTTCTCTGATTTCTGATGTGTCCTCCGATCTCTGGGACCAAGCCGGTCACACCCCATCCTCCTGCATCGGGCCAGGGCCTGCCTGCCATTCCAGTGTCTCTGCCTCTCGAAGAAGCAGAGGGGCTCAAGGGAGAGCCATCCCAGAGAGACTGGAACGGTCCCCGCCTCTGCTGATCTCAGGACGTCTCGCTGAGTGGGACGGACTTGGACTGCGCACTTGGGCCAACGCAGCACTTTGCTGACGCCCAGTCGTCCATCAGAGCGTTCCAGGATGGATGACGGTGATTTCCGGGAGCACTTCTCCAAGAATGGCCTCACAGTGCAGAATCAGAGCTCTCTTCGCCGTGTGCGTTGCTTGGATTGCTTTCATGCTCTGCAGAGACCAGGCAATCCAAAAGCAACTGGGTTTTCCATCCAGAACAAACTCTGCTGTGACTCAGGATTGTATTGTAATTAAGTTTCACTGAATATATGTCTTTGGCAGGCCGATCAACATACGGGGTCCTTTCTTAAAATTAGAGACTCTTTAGGGGTACAGGGGGAATACCGTTTCTGGCCTGTCCTCTTCGTTTTCCAAATGGGTTGCTGGCTTGGAGAGGTGACGTGACTTCCCCAGTCGCACAGTGAGTGCAAGTTCAGCGCTGTGACCCGGGCTTGTCCCCCCATTGGGCGTGGTCCTTGTGAGCAGCGGACAACACGACCATCAGGGCTGTCACAGTCACGGGTCGCACAGACTCAGTCCCGAGCAGCTTGCATTACGAGTGCTTTCCTGGTGTGAAGGTCATTGTCACTGGTTGTTCACACTGGCCCATGGGCATGGCCTGTCCAGGACGGCGCGGTTCCCTGACATGCTCAGCCGCCTGGTCTCAGAGCCTGCGCCCACCTGACACAGCACCTGCTGTGCGCAGCATCTGCTCACCATACGTTCCACGTGGGCTGGGCCTCCCATCTGCATCTTCCACGCTCGAGCGGGGGGTCTAGATGTCAGTTGACTTCCGGTGCTGAGGTTTGATTCCAAAGAGTTTCCAAAGGTCAGTGCCTAGGAGTTAGATATCATTAAAAAGAGTCTTTCCCGACTGTTGATCTAGGATTTTCTTTTATCTCAGAGTCGAAACTATGACTGAAATGCAGTAGCGGTCAGGGCATATTGCTTTGGAATCACGAAGAGGAAGACTGACAGACCCCAGCAAAGCAACTCACCGGGGCAGAGGGGGACATCCCAGGGTGCTCTGAGTTGCAGGACTCAGAGCTAGAAATGGAGCCCAGTTTGATTTCCATGCAAACACCAGTAGGAGGTCAGCGGGCCCGTCACAACCAGTCATCGTGCCAGACAGCAGAAGCCTGCCCAGGCTAGTTCTCCAGCTGCTGGAGTTGAAGGGACTCTGGGTGCCCCCACCGGCCCACCCCCTGCACACACCTTGGACTTGGAGCTGTCGGTGAAGATCTGGAAGGATCTCCTCAGCAAGGTGTGCTGGGGTCCATTTGGGCCTTCATGATTCACAGTGCATCCCTGGGGGGTGTGCCCACCGCTCACAGACACATCTGCACGGCCTGGTGAGACCTGACCCTGCTGCCCACCAGCTGTGCAAGGCTGGCGCAGGCTTCTTGCTTGAGTCAGTGCTGTCAGTACTGTGCTGCTGCCTGAAATAATAGCGCGAGGGCCTCTCGAGTCCTCTAGAGAAATGCGAGCACCACGGGAAGGGTTATAACTCACAAAGACCTTGGCCGGAATCTTCGGCTGGAGCTGGTTAAGAACCAAAGAGGGAGGTAAAACTCACGGTGTGAGGAGAGGGTGCTGATGGGAGGCCCAGGAGATGAGGCCACCTCACCTCGTGTCTTGGACGAGAACGCTGACACCAGGCTGATGGTATCTGCAGATGCATCAAAGTAGGGAGAGACGGAGAATGCAGCCGAGAACAGTCAGGTGACAACGGTGTTGAAGACCTGACCAGAGGAACCAAGCGAGGTGATGAGAGTCAGCATCAGCGACAGGCAGGGCCTCCCCCAAAATGCAGATGGAGCAAGACACTGTGGACGAGAGCGCGCTGAGAAAAATGAAGACGGAATGATTGCTTCTACCTACACGTATCAGGCCTTGTCTGAAACTGCTATTGCGAAAGACACCAGCAAGTAATAATAAGTGAAACGGGCACAGAAAAGGGCATGGAGAAAAATGAAGCTGCTTGATTAGACAAGCGAAAGGCGGGCGCAGAGCTGGCAGCTGCTCCGCGGAAGATGGGCTGGACTGTGATCGCCAGGGCTGAGGGGCCGACCCCATTTCTCTTTCCCAAAGACTCAGGAGGCGGGCTGCTGGCCTCCACTACCCACCAGACAGCCTCTGCTGACCAACAGGAAGTGACAAGGTCTGGTGCTGTCCCCAAGCCAGCGTGGGCCGTGGGACGGACAACCCAAGCAGGGAGTCCACAGGAAGATACGTTTCACTCAATAAAAGGAAAGATTTTCATTAAAAGAATCATACTTGTCCAAGCACGAGATGGGCTCACTCTGTAAGAGGGAGTTGTCCATCACCTCAGCTTCTCAGGGACAGGCTGTGTGGTCATTTCTCCGAGACCTGTGTGGGCGCACACTAAGTACAGCTATTCAGGGCCTTTCCCAACTACAAACCCTGCGATTAAAAGAAGAAAGTGCCCTCTGATGTGACCCCACCCACGCAAAGGTCTGAGTCTCTGGACTCAGATATAAGGGTCTCTAGACCCTGGGGCTTCCAAAAACCACGCAGATTGTCTCGTCCCAGAGCAGAGTTGGAAGGAAACCGCCGGTAGAGCCTAAGCACTTGAAGGAAGAGAAAGTCAAACTACAGAAAGGGGAGATGAGGCAGATGAGGCACTGTGTTCTGGAGTCTTCGGAGCACTGAAAACCATTTTAATGCAAGAGGCCATGTGATCAACATTAGATGACGGTTCCTGAGTGCTTTCCGTTCACCGCACTGGGCTTGGCACTTAATTCATGAAGAGCCTGCTGGTGGGTGAAACGGTGCCACACTTCACAGAGAGAAAACTAAAGCCATGGCGTCAGCTCCTGGACACCTGTCTGGTTGTGTTAGGGCACCTTCTGGTGATAGGACTGGAGAAACACTGAAAAGCCCTGCTTCTGGAAGGTTCTAGAAGGAACCGAACATAGCAGTCCATTGAGTAGCAGACTTAAATTTGCAGGAGTTTATTTGAAAGATTGGCACAGCCGTTTCTCCTGTCCTGTGATCGACACCCTTGGTCCAGTCACAACTACCTGCTGGCTCCTTGGCTGAGTCACACCTTTGTCCTTGAAATGAACCACAGACCCAAGTCCAAGGAAGGAGCCACAGCGAGCGCGAGAAGCCAAAAGAGCAAATGCCACCTCTGGGTTGGGGGCCACGCGCACTAGTCTGAGTGTGAACCGGGGTGCACGCTGGAAGCTGCCCGTGTTAGGACTCACATCCAGGGTGGTGTGGACACGTAGATGGTGCTTGCGACTGGCCAGGCACGTCAAAGGGACAGGACTGCCGTGAGACCGGGTGGACCAAGGCGAGTCCGCCCTAGTTCCTGCCTTGTGTTTCTCACCTAATTCTCTTGCTCTGCATACAAAGAAGAAGAAATAATGGGCTGACTCAGCAAATAACATAAGGCAAACAGTATGATTTTAACATGCATTTTCAACACCTCAGCGTGTCTGAAAGTTTGGGAAGGTTCCCGAGCTTGACCACTGAGCCACTCTCTCCTCTCGCCCCTCTGTGTGGACAGTCTGTCTGGTCTTGGCACCCTCGCTGGTCAGCAAAATTCAATTTCCTGCTTGTAAGATAAAAACATATTAAAAAGAAACAAAACTGAATGTGTGTTTTTCATAATCTCACCGGCTCTTCAATGCCTCCAAAGGTCAAGTGTCTGTTGTAAACAGATACTCTTATCACTTTGCAGAAACAAAACTCCCCTCAAGGAATAGACTTTTGGCGGCGTTGACGCCATTTATTTTCGCACAAAATAAAAGTTAAGATGAATATGAGCAGAGATATGAAAAAGACAGAGAACTGGACTCTGGGTCCCGGGCCCTGCATCCTGGTCATTCTTCTGTGGACCGGCCCAACCCACAAGCGCCCGGGAGCCCTCATGTCCTCCCCACGACGAGGGCCAGAGGAGGCCGCCGCGTGCTGGGACGTCACAGGCCGTGAGGCCCACGACGAAGACAGTGATCTGGGCAAGGCACCGTCCACGGGGCACATTGCAAAGTGGGGAAAACCCACGCGTTTGGAATCGAGGTCACCCATTCCTGGTTCGGTAGATGACCTGGAGCAAACGTTTGGCTGTATCTCATGCACCAGTTCTTTTGTGTGCATGGGGGCAGGTGACCGTGAGGCTGTGAGGTCTTCAGACCTTTAACAAGCAGAGGCGGAAATGCGTGAAGAAGCGAGTTTCCTGCTGCCTGCGAGTTTGCTCTAATGTCATGGATAACCCTTGACTTGGGGTGAACCTGAAAAATGTGATCATTTTGGAAACATCCTTCACCTCAGTGCAGACGCTGAAGCTAAATCAGGTCCTTGCTGGCAGAGTAGGCCCAGCACGGCATTTCTGAAGACCTTTGACTCTGGGGGAGAAAGTGTTATTTCTGTGGGTCTTGATGCTGCTCACGTATCTCTTACCTGTGTGTGACATGTGTCTGTGTGTGTTACAAGAGCCGTCACACATCCATGTATCGTCTCTAGTCTTGGAAAACCTGGGGACTGGTGTCCCCATCAGCTGCAGTGACCTGGGTCCCACGTTAGCTCCTGGGGGACCTGACTGAAGACAGATGCCTGGTTGGCGTCACCACATTGCAAGCTAGTTGGTCAGCAGTCTCCAGGTAAAGGAATCTGAAAATGAAGAGTTCCAAAGACGAGTCTGGATTCTTAGCATAATGTGTACAAGGTAACAGTCCTGCCTCTTCCAGAGCAAACAGTTCCCAGTGCCAACCACGTTAGCCAGTCCACGCTCCTTCACGAGGCACAAGGCAGCTGATCGTCTAATGTAAGACTTTACATGTTACCAGGGGAGTAGAGGAAGGCGCCTGGGAAGGGGAAGTAGCATTTCTCGGCCCAAGCAGCCTAGAGCTGGGCTGAGTCTGGGGTTCTGTCTTATATAAGCATCAGAGAATTTTCTGACGCTAAAGATGCTGTCAGTGACCCGTAAACAACGGTTTTCTCCCACCTCCTGCACAGCCACGTGAAACCACTGGGCCTGCGGATGGCTGGTCCGGAGTGAAGTGCGCCCACCTCACAGCTGGGAAGACCGAGGCCTTGGCAGATTTTTGACTCCCAAAAGCAACAGCAGGAAATTACTTCATTTTAACTTATTTTTTCCTGCAGCTGTTCCTGGCCAAGTCCTTCCCCTGTGAAGGGAGGCACGATACCTGCATCTGCTTTCTCTACATCAGAGGCCGGACAGTGCTACCCTTGGGCTCCCCGAGGCTACTGGACTAGGGGGGCCCAGTGTCATCTTCTGACACTACCTCTTTTCGCAGAAAGCCTGCTTGGGAAACAGCGTTATTTAAAAAAAAAAAAAATGTGATCATTTTGGAACCTAGTTGGGTTACCCCAATCTTAATATAAAGATGATTTGTAAAACATCTGTGCTTCTTATGGACGAAGCCAGGGAAAATATCAGCTAGAAGCTACAGTCAGTTCACATCTGCAACTGAAAGACTCTGCTCTTGGGAAGAATCCATCCACGTGGCCACAGGGGAAAGTTGAATAAAATATATTGCACCTTCTTTTCCTATTATGCACTTTATTTTCATTAAGGCTCCATTTACCTCGTTCTCATGATTTGTTGAATGGCCTCCATAGTTCTCAAATGCCGACAGTGATGTTTATTTTGTCTTTCCACGAGACAGATAAGGAAACCGAGACACACAGACTAGCAATCGCCTCTCTCAACTGAATTCAACTGGCCTGAGCTTAAAACCCCTCTATCCTCAGGGTACGTTCTCCATCCACTGCAATGCCAAATGCAACCACATATGCATGAGATAAAAAAAAAAAACACAGATTCACAATATATGGGCGATAAGTTTCCTGCAAAGATATCCTAGCTCCACAGTTACGAGAGAAAGAGCATGTCTTCCAATTAATTCATGCAAAATCAGCTTTGTATCAAGCATTGACTTTTTTTTTTTAAAGGCAAGATGCAGGCAGGAATGAAGTGAGTAGGCAGGAAGAGAGGGAAGGAGAACCCAGGGTGTGTGGCGTCTTTCAGAAGCGAGTGACACAGCCACTGCTCCACCAGGGTCTGCCTTCATATGTTAACTCTACATAAATCTACATGTGATAAGTTTTTTTTTTTAATTTTACAGACTAAGATCCAGTTATTTAAAGACATCTCAATTATCTGTTAAACATCTAAAATCTATTCCTCAACTTTTTATGAGCAATTGCCTGTAATCTAAAGACACTGGATGAGATTTCCCCTGAATTAATGTACTTTGCTCTCATGCGCAACTCTGAAGAAGAGCCTTTATCAATATTCAAAGTGGCGACTTTCGCCGCCATGCAGTTTCACTTCTCGAGCACTTGCCGTGTCCTGAGCTGCGCTCAGGGACATGGGTCACTCAGTTCTCCCTCATGGCCGTCCTGCGAGGGTAGAGGGCAGAGCTGGGGGCAAGCTGCAGCATACCAAGGGTTTCATAGAGACTTAGGCATCGACAGGCACCCCCACTACACCAGCCACTGGCCCATTTAGCTACTTGTATGCAGATTTAACTGAAAAACTCAGTTCCTCAGTAACCAGCTGCCACATTTCAAGGGCTCAAAAGCCACCCAGAGCCAACAGTAACGATTCTCACAGCACAGGCAGAGAACCTCTGCACCGTCACAGCAGTCTAGCAAACATCCCTGACGTGAGCTCTCTTTTTCAGAAGTTATTGAAAGTGAAAGAAAGTCATCATCTGTCTCTAAATCCCCTCACTTGTGTGGGGGAGGCGGGCGGAGGAGCATGCGATGCAAACTTTGAGAACAAGTACACTGGCAAATCCCAAGCTCCCCTTGTACTCTAAGGCAAAACGAAGTGCTATATCGCCCGTGTGTGTCCCCAGATTCTCCCTCCTGCACCCAGAGTGGAGGCGACATGGAATATGGGAACCAGCGTGTGATGAATTCCAACACGAACCTGCGAGGTCTCCTTTCACCTCTCTCGTGGTGTGTCCATGGGGCATATTAGCAACCACGTTTCCCATACACACAAAGAACCTGAGTACTTCTTCAAGGGCCCAAACACAGCTCACCCCTGTGGCATGTAGCATGCAGCACTGAAAATTCAAGAGTCCTGAGTCCTTCCTCCGTCCTCAGTACCCACAATGACAACACACAATTCACAGAACCGGCTGGAGGAGAATCTTCCAGGTTCTTAGAATGAGAACAGCTTTGCTTTTCTACCACTCAGAAAAGGTGCGTTGAAATATTTATGAGTAGAAATACCATTACTGTAAGGCTAACTATGCTAGTATATTCTAAATGGTAAATTATTTTTACAATCTTATATTTTCTGTATGGTCTAAAGTTGCCAATTTACACGCCTACAGGGATTGTATAGAAAAGGTAGTTGAACAGAACAGACTGCTGTGGGGCCAGCAGTCAGCCTCACAGGGAACTCGCTGGAAATGTGAATTCTCAGACTCTGGGGCGGCCGAACGCAATCTACGTTTTAGCAAACCCTCCAGGTGACCCGATTCAAGCAGAAGTCTCAGCACCTCGCTTCAAGCAGTGGGAGGTGGCAGAGAGTGATGGCCAGGCCTCATCCGAAGAGTCTGCTCCTACCCAGGTCTGGGCAGCCACGGTGTCACCGGGATGAGGCGCCAGTGGCCGGACCTTCCTGTGATCGGACTGTCGTCACTGGGATGGACGTGGCGATGGCTCCATGAACCAAAACACATATTGTAATTAGAGCTTAATGACACTGTGCTGTTCTATTTCTATGCAAACATTTTAGTAAACTAAATGGTATATGGATATAATGCTTCATTTTATGTCTCATCCCTAGTATTGTGAAACACACTGTCTTGATAGAATAACAGCTCTGCTTGGTCTCCTTTATTTTCTTTTATTACAACTGCATTTTACTCCAAAGTGACTTATTTTTATGGCATTGTTTTCAAAATTTCAGTAAAACCCATCAGCTAATGAAGTCACAAGTGTTACAGAATATTTTAAAAGATTGTGTTCTAATTATGTTTATTAGACTGTTTATTATAAGCACTAACATCACTAAAATGACTCACAGAAGTTCAGAGAGGTGATATGCTCAAAAATTTCTGTGAGAATTTCTGTTAAAATATGCATCTGTGAGGCAATGCAGTGGGACGTTTCTATGTGTCTGGCGCCCCCTGGGTTAGAAATTGTTTCATTGTTGACTTACATGCAAATTTGGGTTTCTCAATATTTTCAGCTTTGTACACAAACGAAAACATTGTTCAGTTTGAAGGAACTCTCTTTCAAGTTGATCTAACCTTATTGTACTACATATGAGACATTTTCTTTTACAAAAACTGTAGACAGATCCAGATCTACAAAAGATACAGAGAATAAAAAACGAGCATTTATAGATTAGCCATTCCAGTTAATAAATAACACATTGCAAATATTGTGGGAGCCTGTTGTATATCTGTCCGTGTCCCCTTCCTCCCCGTCTCCCAGAGGTGATCACTCATGTGATCACAGCGTTCTTCTATCATTTAACGTTTACCACACATGTATGTGTACATAACGTAGTCTTCTTTTGTATATTTTTTAAACATTTCAAAATAAATTAATTTGGTGATGTTTCTGTAACCTGCATTTTTACTCTCTATTCATGTATGACTTCTGTGGTTGTTGATAACTGTGGAGAGAATTCATTTGTTTTCATTGCTGGAGAACGTTATATTGAAAATAGTCCAATGAAATTTAATTATAGTTTCTTTTGCTGATGGGCATCTCAGCTGGCTTCAATTTTGTGCTCTCAGAAATGCTGGTCTAGTATATTAGGCTTCTGTTGAGAAAGTCACTGTTTTCCCAAGTTACATAACCAGCATTTGAATTTCTGGGTCACAGAGAGCTGAGAAAGTGGGTCTGACCATGAACTTGATATGACCATGTTCTCTTCCAAGTGGCTATAAGAGTTTACATATTTACACACAAGGAGAGTCTGATGGCTTTCGTGTCAATATTTATTTCACATACTTGGCATTACCAGATGTTTAAATGTTTGGTCAATCTTACAGGTGTGAAATGGTAAGGATTTTTCTAAATAATAAACTATGTGTTTATTATTTATAGTCAAGTGAAATTTCAGGAGGTTCAACAACAGGTTTTGACCATAATAAAATGTTAGTTTGGTGCTTTTCTACAGGAAATACTAGAAAATGAAATCATCTCTCTTTAAAAAAAATTTGAGATTCTGGCTACCATGTTACCTACACATTAATTCAAAATCTACACAAAAATCAGCATTATCTCTTAAAAGGAAAATCCGTCATGGAGTTTATATCTATACTCGAATTCTTTAACTCTGAATATGTTATTATACCTAGGTTATCTGAGAAAGGCAGACACTATAGTAAAATAGAAAGTGTTCATTTCTATAAGGAAACTAAAAATAAAAATAAGAGCTTCTTCTCTCCTTATAGAGTCCTTCCTCAGTCAGTCATTTTGGGTCTTCCTATGGGTGGTCCTTTGGTAAGATAACCCCATCTTCCCATTATCCTTCTTTTTTTTTAACTTTTTTTGAGAGAGGAGGAAGTACTTCATTTACTTTTAAGTAGTTGTTCACTTTGGCTGTTCCCCAGTCCTGGGTCTAGAACCCGAGACCTTGAGATGTATGTGAGACTGCTCCCAGGTGTATTAGACCATGTATTGGGAAGGAAGAAGATAACTAATAGGTAATAATAGCAAGGCTGTATGGTAGAGATGAATGAACAAATATCAATCACTTGCCTATATACCAACAATGAACCAGGTAAGCTTAAAATTAAAACAAAAATCTATTTATGTAAGAACTCCCTTAAAATTAAATCTCTATGTATACACCTAACAAAATATGCAAAAGATCTACGTGAGGAAACCTAGAAAACTCTGATGAATGAAATCAAAGTGCAACTAAATAAATAGCTAATCCACATCCAGGGACAGGATGACTCCATGCATCACGAAGTCAGTTCTTTCACACTTGGTTTATAAATTCAGCATAATCCCAATCAAAATTCCAGCACAGGGCACTGTAGATATCAACAAAATGATTCAAAAAGGACTCAGAATAGCTAACACAATATTGAAGAATATCAGAGATGGAGAACTGCTGCTACCTGACTTTAAGACTTACTGAAAAACCACTGTAATCAAGAAAAAAGGGAAGATGTAGAAAAATACATCAACAAAACAAGACAGAAAGACAGGCATCGACTAACAAAACTATAGTGAACTGATCTTTGACAAAGGAATGCAGGCAATGCAATGAAACGAACTTAAGTCTTCTCAACAATTGATACTGCAACAACTGGACATCGCGTGACAAAAAAAGAATCTAGACTTTACACTCCTTAACACGAATTAACTCAAAATGGATCTGAGACCTAAATATAAGTGAAATACTATAAAACTCCAAGAAATAGCATGGAGAAAATCTAGATTCTCTTAGATATGTAATTAATTTTTAGATAACACACCAAAATAATGATGCATTAAATATTTGATACGCTTCATTAAATTTTCTCAAAATTGCTCCGTGAAAGACAATATCAAGAGAACGAGGGGCCACATTATAGACTGAGAGAAAATATTTACAAAAGATACTTCTGATAAAGACAGTTACAAAAAATACACAAAAAACTTTGAAAACTCAACCTTAAGAAAACAACCTGATTTAAAAATGAGAGAAAGTTCTAAACAGGCATTACACCAAAGAAGAGGCAATGATAGTAAGTACATATGAAAGATAATCCACCTCACATGTCTTCAGGGAAATGGGAATTAGAACAATGAGCCATGTCCTCACATCTATTAAAATAACCGAAATCTGGACTCTACCACCACCAAACACTGGAAAGAATGTGGAAGAATGGGAATTCTCATTTATTACTCATGTGAATGCAAAATGGACAATTTGGCCATTTCTTATAAAACTAAACATACTCTTACCATATGATCCAGAAACTGTACTCCAGTAATTCCCCAAAGGAATTGAAAATGTATGTCCATAAAAAAAAAGTGTACATGTATGTTTGTAGCAGATTTATTCATAATTACCAAAAACTTGGAAGCAAACAGATGTCCTTCAGGAGATGAACAGATAAATAAATTATGCTACATCCATAAATAGAATATGATTCACTGTTAGGAAGTCAGTTGTGAGCAATGCTAAGATATGGAGAGAATTTTGCTATATGTGAGAGAAGAGTACACGAAAAGGTCACACACTCTTGGATTACAACTCTATGACATTCTGGAAAAAGTAAACCATAGATATGAAAAAAGACCTAGTGGTTGCCAGGAGTTGGGGAGGAGGACAGGGGAGAATAGACAGAGCAACAGGGTTTTAGGACTGTGGAGATGCTCTCTATTATACCGTAGTGAGGCACATCTGTCACTAGACATTTATCCACATTCATGGACTGTACTCCAGGAGAGAGCTGCAGAGGAGAACTTGGATGGTTATGTGTCAATGTAGTTTAATCATTTTAATAAATGCACCTCTCTGCGGGAGAACGTTGGGGCAAGTTTTGCTTGTGTGAGAGCAAGGGGTGAATGAGTAATCTGTGTTCCCTCTCGACTTCGCTGTGAACCCGTGTCTGCTAAAAACAATGAAATCAATCTTTTAATAAAGATGCAGTGAGTCAAAAGCAATGTAAACGTGGTCAGTAGTGGACAGCAGGCACCAAGGAACTTATGGAGAGACTTGAACACAATCATATTTAACAAGCATATATAATACATCAATAAAATAACAAATCACATTAAATTCTTCTCTTGCAACAGAAAAAGGTGAAGGCATTGCCATACAGCCATCTGAAAGTCATTGGTCCTGCTTCATGGGTGACCACTGACGTGGGAGAGGGTCACCTTCTTTCTTTTTTGTGGAGAAAGGGC
Source organism: Solenodon paradoxus (assembly GCA_004363575.1). NCBI lineage: Eukaryota > Metazoa > Chordata > Mammalia > Eulipotyphla > Solenodontidae > Solenodon > Solenodon paradoxus. The sequence goes on along the minus strand of RJWH01004470.1, from coordinate 79,990 downwards.
TTCAGGTGTCCCAGTGGAGGGTTCTGCTCTCCACCAGTTAGTCTGAGGCTCTGTGTACTTTTCTTCAGGGGTGTCTCCGGGGCATGGCTACATCTCCGTCATAGAGTTTATTGATTACTCTTCTAAAATCATTTAATAATTTTTCATCAGTAAAAACTTATTTGAATTCTTAGAGTTAACTTTTCTCTACAGAGAGATCCTATTTGTAGAATCATTTTCTTTATACTTTGCTTTAACACTTTAAACACTGTTTCCCTGGACTTGTGACTGCATAACAGCTGGCAGGCCCCAAACAACATCGGACACCCCTCGGAGCAATTTCTACGGTCTGCTTTTATCTTTTCCCCACATATGGGTCACATCTTCCTGTTTCATTACACGTCTTATCGTTCTTTGTTGTTAAAATTTTGTCTGGTCTTCAAGATCCTGCGTGGAATTCTAAAGAGTCCTTGTCTTTCGGGGATTTCGTTTGTTTAACTTGCCTGGAGTTCTCTGTGGACTGTCTCCCTGACGGTCTGTGGTCACTGCTGGTTTCCTATGGACATCCCAGTGTCTAAGCAGCTTAGTGGTCAGCCAATAACTGGGAAGCACGTGTGCAAGATGCAAAGCTACGCTCTAAGCATAGGGCTCCCACCCTCTGTGGCGGATGTGTGTGTGGGGCAGGGACATCCAAAGTTCAGGCCCGAGATTCACTTTTCCCAGGGCTGCTCTTGTCTTCTCCATCCATGTACACGTTTCCTGTCCTCCACAGATGTGTGCGGGCCTCATCTCACCCTTCTGTGTCGCTTGAACTTCTGACTGCTCTGCTCCTCCCTGCAGGCAGGACTAATGGCCCGAGGCTAGAAGAACCACAGTATTTCCCCAACTTGTTTTCCTACTGAGCTTCCTTTTTTTTCTTTTTTTTTACTGACAACATCATAAACCAGGGGTTTTAATCCTTCTCTCCAACACAAGTTTAGCCATCTCTGGCAGCAAAGTTACTGGTTTTCCTGGTGGATCCAGGCCTAGTACAACCACTGCAAATTTTAGGTGAGAAGAATGGATGCAGCCCCAGGCAAGTAGGCTCCAGTCCTCAGGTTCCTCCCAAAGCTCCTCCCATAGTTAGAGTAACTCTCCCCAAAGAAATACTTCTTGTCAGCTGTTGCCTTTGGTCACTCTCCAGAAGTCTAAAATACTTGGTACTGATAATACTGTTAAGCTTTAAACTTGACTTTGGGCGGGGGAGGACATTCGCTGCCCTCTTCACCACAGCCCGAAGTTCCACCTGGTTTTGATTATAATATAAGAAAATGTATAAAATTGTCCTTTTCACTCTGTAATTTTGCACGTACTTAAATGAATTTATCCTTCCTTACCTTAAATGTTAAATATAACTTACATTTCTTTATATTTAAACTATTTTTCTTCTGCTATTTAAGCTTTAATTCACTTGGAATTGACATATGTTCCATACGGCATAAGCCTTCCGGCTTATTTTTTTTCCTGATGGGGGAGTTATTATACATTTGCTTCTCTCTGGACCAAATTAGCATGGTCTCTAATTTGCTAAAATCTTTAGAAGCCTTACTATCGTGTAACAGGCATTCGCCATATCTTTGCCTTAAATTAGTGGCTGGCTCTGGTGAACTGCTCTTCAAAAGCAGCTGGTCACACTTGTAGGCCGTCCTGTTGGATTTTCTAGTGGAATTGCATTATCTGTAGATTAAGTTGGAGACACTGACACTTTTAAAAAACCCTGTTGTTTTAAATTTTGACCTCAGTTTTATAGAACTCTCTAGTAAGTGACTCACAGGAAGATTCTGTTGCTAATGTGAGTCAACCTTTGATGGCCACAGAATCCCGCTATGAGATTTGGGCTGAGATGTTTTAAAAATGTATTTTTAATCATGGGTCGATACCAGATTTTAAAAGAAAAAACTGTCCTTCTTTGGCTGTGTCAAGGAGCAGTAGCTTCGGGGGTAGAGTAAGTCAGGATGCACGGCTGTGTTACAGCAGACGGTGAGCACCACCTTGCGCTGCGTGGCGACGCTCCAGGCCCACGGGGTCAGCCGGTCTGTGGTCCTGACGTCAGAAACTTTCAAACTGAGAAGAATTGGATTTAAATGCTGATTCTCTCCAAACTGCTTTTCTTTTCCCCCCCTTTTTACCTTTGATTTCCAATTTCCTAATAACATGGAAACAATAATATTCAATCCTAAGGCTTTATCCACTCTAATAAAATAAAAAATGTAAATAAAGTCGGTTTGGTTTTACTTAAACCCCCAATCCCATACTCTTGGAAATCACTCTCCTCCTACCACCGCTCCCTAACGGGGGCCTGGAAGTCACACTTTTGTGCTTCTCCTGTGTCCGACTCCTATTTTGTTTTCTCCTATTTGTTTGTCTCCACCTCAGCGCAAACATGAAATTGAAATTAGTTATGAATTTCCATGCAATTGAGTCATAATGAATTTTCTGAAAATTTGGGAGGCTCTCTGAGTGCCCGATCTTCTGCATTTCTACTGACAAACAACAAAAAAATTAAAAATACTTTGGAATGTGGCTGACATTGCAAAACAGTGTGTGAATATTTCATGTGTGTGTAAATCTAGTACAATGTGTGTCTGAGCCTAGCTAGTGATGCTCCCTTTCTCCTCCTTTGTTGACTCATCGTCCTTCAGTAGACTGAGAATCTGTTTCAAAAGCATGCCCTCGCCCCTTTTCTTCCACACACCTCATTTCATCCTGCTCGGGGCAGCGAGTGAAATACCTCCAAGTCGCAGAGGCATCAACACCTCCGGCCAGGCTCCTCTGGCCAGGCTCCGCTTCCTGTCGGCCATCTTCCTCGGTCTCCGCTAGCGCTTACAGGGACTGAAAAGTGAGAACAGGATTCAGGGTTTACAGAACATGACTGCATTTTTGGAAACAGTGTTTTGTGGTCGTTGCCTTGCCAGCCCATCTGTTCAACATTAGCCCCCATTCAAATGAAGTCATCATGTTTGGTTCATAATGAATCGCTGTGGGTGGAATGGAGTTGGGGGTTCATCATTCTAAGGGGCTTGCTCACCGCAGACGACGCCCTTCAACATGTGTCGATGTCACAGCCCTCAAGTTCGCTCAGAATCCCCTCCTGTGGGCTGACAGACCCCGGGCCCTGAATCATCCGTAGACCTCTCTCTCTGACTTGATCTAATGGCTGATCTCTGCAACTGACCAGCCAAGAGTTAAAGAGCTCCATCTCTGCGGGGGACAGAAGAATCAAAAACGGATTCTTGCTCCAGGCGTCACGTTGCAAAGCACCTGCTTTCTGTGGCTGTCAACTGTGTCCCCACTGCAATGAAATCATTGCTTAAAATCTTCACAACACACTTGAAGGTCAGCCTTCTTCATCAATCCATTTTACAGCGGAGGAAATGGAAGCTTTGAGAGTTTGAAAGCTTGCTCAAAAAGCACACAACCAGCTAATAAGTGATGAAGCTGAGATTTAACCCCTGTAAACCTTGCACCATCGCCAGGGACGCATCATGAATAATCAAGCCCCCGCCATTTTTGATGGGGGACTGAACCGGGACAGGAAAGCCCTGGTCCATGGGGTGGGCCTGCTGTGTGCAAGCCCCAGGTTTGTAGCAGCAATTGTTCTTTTCGGTGTTAGTGAAGGATGTTGGCGAAAGGCTTGAATTTGGGTTCAAATCCCAAAATTTAACAGCTGATTTTGAATCACTGAGTCTCTCCCCTGTAAAACGAGAATAAAAATGAGAATTCTATATACTTATAAGATCATTGCCATTAGCTAATGCTTTGCTATTAAGATGGCAGAGACTCACTGATAACAAAAATGCCAATTACACTGGAGACCATGTTAGATAATACACATTACCAGGCTTGATAAACCCATGGGGACAGCCTTATGGCTTTCTGTTATGAACCACAAGAATTTCTCCCTAAGCTTAAGGCACAAGAAGCTTTACTCTCTGACAATTTTCTATGTAAAATCAAATCTGAGAGAAGACTTCATCTCAGTCTCAGGCTGGAAGGACGCTCCTGCCCTCCCTGGGATTATTTGAGGGTGCATCTCTGGCTTTCAGCTGATCATTCCTCCCTCTGACAAGGGCCTTTTGTGTGGGACTCCCAGGCATGTGTGTAAGTCCACCTTCACGAGCCACTGGTGATGTAAAATTCAACCACTTCGCTCTTCCCTGCAGCGCACAAGTCTGCGGGGCTCGGCGTGCAGACATCTGTGCTCCTGGCCCTCGTCTTCTGACAAAGCAGGACCCACCACTTCATGAGCCTTCATGTCTCCAGGCCCAGCCTGCCCCCCCGGGGTTCGCTGTACCTCGTCTTCCACCTGGGAGGAAACCTTCTACAGCTCCCACTCTGGCACCTGTGGGACACTGGATGCTCCTTGGACACGGAGCTCCTGGCCCAAGTGCTGACAGAGACCAGACAGGAAGCCACCAGCCACCGTGCGGGAACAACGCAGAGCTCCTGGCAAACTCGGAGGAGGTGGAGATTTGGGGAGACGGCTGACAACTCTCGGGGGCTGCTCGTTTTCCTGGATGAGCGTGGCCTCGCGCTCCTAGAACGTCCACGTCCAGAAGCTGCTGACATCAACGGTGGTAAACTAGCCCCCGAAAGTCCAGCGGAGGAGGGAAAACAGCTCTCACTGCTGCCCTGGGGAAGACTGCTGTAGTCAAAAACAAAAAGAGGGAAAGAAAAGCAAAACATTCCTGTCAAACAATAAAACAGATAATTTATTGGTGAATGATGGTCGTCTTTACTGCAAGCAGTGTGTGGTTGGGGGCATGCAGGCCGCATTCCAGGAGCTTTGGTGACAAGGACAGAGTGGACACATCTCGCGTAATGGACAGGTGACCGGGACCTGAGGGGAAGGACCTGCCTGCTGCTCGCGGTTTTAAAGCACAACTTTGGACGAAGAGGAGCATTTTCCTGTTCCTGTAACCCCGGGAAGGAAGCCTAGCAGTCCCCAGCGAGGCATCTGAGACGCTTGGAGAAACTCCGAGCGATTCCCCGTCCACCACACACGTCCCCACTCGATCTTTCGTGTTCTTGGTTGGTTATCCCTTCAGTGATTTGTCTGAATTCAGTCTGCGCGGTCTAGTCGGGCTTCACTCTGGCCACGGGCAGCTCTGCGTCTCTCCTCTTACAAGCTCCTGCTTTTTGCCCTGCACCCTCCCCACCTGCGTCAGCCCGCCTGCTGCGTCAGACACTGTGCACAGCGTCACGGCTCCGCGGGCCTGAGAAACCGGCGTCCCGTGGGTCCTTGCAGGGTCTGGGAGAAGACTTGTCGGCCCCCGCCCACGTGCCCCCGGAACACAGAAACCGTCCAGGCTAGAAAGCAAGTGGGGTTTCCTGCAGGGACGGTGTACAGATGCCGCTAGGAAACAGGCTAAGGTTCTGTCGTCCCAAGAGGCACGAGGGAGACTTCGGGGACCGGAGTTTCTAAGAGGCCAGCAGCTTGCTCTCCACGCATGGGAGTTCCACGGGGCACACGTTTTCTGAATGGTCTGCTGGCGGCTTCTTCTGAACCGACTGGTCACCTTCAGACTGTCCTCCTGGCCCTGAGCCCTGTCACCCATCAGCTCGCCATCAGTGGCTGTGAGCACCTGTTTCGTCTGAATTCTGCTTTCCCAGTGCAGAAAACGTGACGTTTGCCCCAGTTCCGGCAGGGATAGTGACGTTTTCGACTTTGGTTCCCTCTGCGAGGACCCAGCCTGGGCACGCAGATGACTTTCTGGACTGACAGGGATCAGTGGACTTTATGTCCACGTCTGTTCCTTAGGTGACGCCCCAGCATCAAGGTGATTGGTGGCTGGCCCGCCAGGCTGTGCGGAAGTCTCTCGCGGCCTCTGTCTTCTCCTAGGGACTGAGCGACTTGGGTCACGTCTTCATGTCCAGGTGCCCACGGCCCCTGGCAGCCTTGCTGACGCCCAGTCTGACTAGAATTCAGGAGGATGTGTGTCCTGATCATCGCTGCTCAGTCTCTGCAGCTCCGCCTTTTCGCTTGTCGCTAAGAGTGCTCTTGGAGATATCCGCCCCAGAAGGACTCCAGGAAAGTTCCTCTGGTTTTTGACAAGACCCCGAGGTGTATGATTGTCCACAGGCTTTTCTAGAATCAGTTCCCTCAGGCAGAGGTGCAGCAGTCTTTTTTGTCCAGAGGCATCCCCTGAGACCAGAGGGGCAGGTCCCCCAAGACCAGAGGGGCAGGTCCCCCAAGACCAGTGGGCCGGGTCCCCCGAGACCAGTGGGCCGGGTCCCCCGAGACCAGATGGGCAGGCCCCCCGAGACCAGTGGGCCGGGTCCCCCAAGACCAGAGGGGCAGGCCCCCCGAGACCAGTGGGTTGGGTCCCACGAGACCAGAGGGGCGGGTCCCCCAAGACCAGACGGGCAGGCCCCCCGAGACCAGAGGGGCAGGTCCCCTGAGACCAAAGGGGCAGGACCCCCGAGACCAAGGGGCAGGACCCCCGAGATCTGAGGGCAGGTCCCCAAGACCAGAGGGGCAGGACCCCCGAGACCGGCGGGCAGGCCCCCTGAGGCCCCCGAGACCGGCGGGCAGACCCGCAGCGGAGGGTGAAGAGACGCGCCATCTGACGAGGCCTGGAAGCAGGGCCCGCTCCCCGCTCCTGCAAGCTCACCTGCTAGTATAACTCGTCACAAACAGCCGTGATGACTGCTAGAGGGGCGACACCCCTGGAAGACAGGTGATGGGGGCTCCAGAGCAGAGTCTTCTAGGTTTGCCTCTAGAACAGGACCTTCCAGACCAGTCCAGGTCATGGGGACCTTGGAAAGGCTGAGCCACACGGCAGCTGGCTCCGCGCTAGAGGCCGAAGCTTATCTTGCTGGCCCGCTGGAGGAGTCCCGTTTCCCGAATGGTTCCCCCCAACAAGGAGCTGGGACCACCAGAAGGCCCCTCAGGCTCCTTCACGGACCTGAGAACTTCCTGGAAATCCCCACTTCTGCTCTGGGACATCCTGAGACCTCTGTCCCTGATTACGCACAGATGGGGGTCTGCCCAGAAGCCCCTTCCAAGTATAAATCCACCAGCCCCAACCCTGCAGGGCCGCCCTCCCTGCCCCGTGCCTCGCTCTCCTGCATTTGCTTTCTGTCTCCTCCGCTGTCTCCGGTAAACTCGTACAACTGCACTTGAAGGCTCCAGAATTCTCCCTGGAACCTTTCACCACCAAACCCCCAAGGCCCCATCGAGAGGAAATGATTGCACCAGATAGAACACTAAGGGGGCGAGGTACAGAGAAAAGTACCTCAGAAAATGTTTGACATGAAAGAGCCCCAGCTGCTTGGTCCCAGAGGTGATGAGCTGAGCGGGAGGAGCCGCCCCTCCCAGGGAGAGGGAAGGCATCCCGACTTATTTGTGGGAACATCTTCCAGACAGTCCCAGAAATGGAGGCGGAGCAGCGGGGGAGGCTGGCAGTGCAGGTGCTGGGAGCTAGAAGCCACGCCCACCCGCCCAGCACGACGGAACCTGTGCCCGTGCCCGGCTGGAAACCAGGTGGGAAACATGACTGGATCTCTGCTGCCTCACCTTCTAGGCCAGGCCCTCGGCATCGCACTGCGCCTGTGGCCTATTGGACTCATGGTGGCATCGGCACTCAGCACTCACCACTGTTCATAAAGATTCTTTTCAATGCCCCTTGGTCTTTGCAGGGATTTTTCTTGGAAAGCAGAAAATAAAAGCCCATTGATGCCACATTGGTGGAGACTCTGGGACTCGAACTGGGAGAGTTTGGGAAAGCCTGCAGGAGGCAGGAGCATATCTTATTTGCAGACTCAGTTGCCAGTGCGTGACTGCACTGAGCAGAACCCGCAGCCGGGTCAGGACTCCGAGGGAGAAACATGCACCCCCAGATCAGCGGCAACAGCCTGAGGTGTGACGGGTCAAGATCGCACCCATTCCGCTTACTCGCTTGCCAGCTTTCAACCATCTTCGTGTTTGCTCTGCAGACAGGGAGGTGAGTTCACAGTTAACCTGCAGCAGATCCGAGATCTGAGTGTCTGCCAGTCGAGCGCACAGAGTCCTTGACTGGGGATCAGGACTCCCAGGTGACACTCAGTCCCAACCCCACTGGGGCCATGAGCTGGCCTGCAGACAGTGTGGACGAGCCACAGAGCTCGGGCCGGGGAGGACTCAAGGTGGCCTCCTGCCCGCCTCTCGTCCCTGCTAACTCTCCAGGACCCAGCGGCTCAGGCCACCCAGTTCAGTTGTTCACGAGCGGCCATTCTGCAGGTCTGCTGGTGATGACCAAGCGGTCACCACCCTGCGTGCTCTGTTCTCTGGCTCCGGAAGTCTCCCCTGTCCCAGCCACTAAAGCCACCACCTTCCTGTCACTCCTGCTGCCTTAACTAGATTCCAGGACGTCAGCACATCTTCGGCTTCCACCTGAGTCAGGTAGGAGGTTGATGTGCACCCTGATAGAAGCAGGAGGAGAGGGGCGCTGGGGGGAAGGAGAAGCAGAGCGAGGTGGCAGAGAAAGGATGAATGACAATGGTAAAGGCTCTCCTTATGTCCAGCTTGCTGAGCTGATGTCTTCTCCTCCTTAAAGTGATCGGGGACAGTGGCAGCCCTCGGGGTGGCGTCCAGGGCGAGATGAGACCAGGTACCGGGAGGACCAGCTTTGAGGCTGACCTGAGTGAGCGCTGCAGAATCTGAGCTCTCCTGTCCTCACAGACACACTGATGCCTCATACGGGGCTGTCACACACACCCCACACACCCCACACACACCGCACACCATACACGCCCTCTGCAGGTCCATCCAGACACGTCACCAGCTCTGTGACTCGGTGGCCGGTCTCTGTTACTCAGAAACTAACCCCGAGTCAAAGGCTACAGAGGAGCCAGGCAGCTACTCAGGATGAGAGTGTCACCTCTTCCCTTGGTGTGTCCGGCTCGTCACCGCGCTCCTGTGCTGCTGTGGTGCCCACTGGCGGTGACCGCACCCTCTTGGGGACCATAGCTGCCCCCCCAGGTGACGGCTGACCCGCAGCCGGTCCAGACGGAGGCAGGACCAGAGGAGCCCTGGCGGGGACTCAGCTCGGGGTGCTGGGGCACCGGAGCAGCTGGCGCCTAAGTGAGACAGACAGGCAGACAGACAGGCGAACGGACGGGCCGACCTCTGGCTCCCTGACAAGACCTAGGACACGGCCGCTGAGCTGGCTCCTCGCAGACTGAGGGTGTGGCCAGTGAGCCCCTCTGGTCTGCACCAGGCTTGCTCGGGAGGAACGCCTGCCTGCAGCGCTGGCTCCTGACCACGGGGCTCCTGACCACGGGGCTCCTGACCACGGGGCTCTGCGTCGGCCTCCTCGCGTTCTCAGCGTGCTCCGCGCCCGTGCGAGCGGTTGGCCCAGCGGAAGGACACCCATTCACAGGCGAACCGCAGCAAAGGAGAGAGAATGGAAGGAAAAGAAGGCAGTCGTCGGTTACGCTGCAGGTAAGCGAGGACACGTGTCCCCTTTGCCAGAAAAGGGAGACGCTGATTTTTACTGGGCCGTAACCAGGTGCCCAGGGATTTCTCCTCATTCTGATGGTGCCTGGGATGCGCGTTGCTGAAGAAGGAGAGTCTCGTGTGACCCCGAGGAAGGGACACTCTGGGCCACAAAGGGGGCTTGTGCTCCGTGTCCACTGGCTGCAGCCGTTCAAGATGGGAGGGAGCAGACACCCAGCAAGGCCTGCAGGACTCTCCCCACGCCGCCTGCTCCCGTCTCTCCCTCGGGCATCCGGCGATGCGCTCCCGGGGGGCACCTGGCCCAGGACTCGCACACGAGGGGTCCTCACGGAGGCCCTCTGACACCCTCAGCCCCCACGCTGTGCTCTGACGGGCACGATGCCACAGACTGAGAAGCCGGCGTCTGTCCTGAGTTGGGGACGACGCAGCCTCGCTTTCCTTTCCCATCCCAGAGCGACTACACTCTAGCCCAGGGGTCAGGCGCCCCTGCAAGTTGATTAAGCTCAGCTGGTGCAGGTTTACCTTTCAAAGGGCCGTGGAGCCGTTGTGAGATCTTGCTCAGTCCTTCGGCCAGGTGACAAAGCTCACTGGAGAAAAGATGCAGCCCTGGAAGAAGTCAGCGGGTGCTCTCCAGAGCTGTGCACGCCCTCCTGGCTTTTGTGATCCAGGCCCCTGGGGGCGGGTTCCCTTATGCGTCTCACTTCCAAAGACGGGGTGCAGGAGGAAATGGACTGGGGACCTGACAGGAGCCCATTAAAAGTCCGAAGGAGAGGATGGGCCATGCTGGAGCCAGGCATGTCGGCCCAGATCGCCCCCGGCCTGGACCCTCCGTGGGTCCCGCTGGAGGCCGACACCCCAGCTGTCCCGGCTCTGCTGGAGGGACTGGCAGGGCCCGCCGAGCTCACTTCTCTGGGGAGACTGCAGAAAGGCGATGGGCGGCATTCTAAGACGGTCAGTGTTGGGAACTATGATAACAAATGTCGTCGTTGCATGTATCACTGCAAACGGCCAGCGCTCTGTGCCAGACCTACAATAAGCCTTTACTCTCGCCCTTCTAGAATCTTCTAGAGACTTGGTAGGACTTGGCTTAGCATTACATTGGGTGAGTGAGAATCTCAGAAATTCAGGCCTGTGTGCATGACTGTTTTCTCACTGGAAAAGCCAGACGGAGGTGCAGTCATGCGATCTCAGGAGGAGGGGCCTCCGGCACCCCCGGCCGCTGCCAGTTAGTCTGCACCAGCAGCCGCCGAAATGCAAAGCCCGTGTGACCTGGAGGCTCTGGACGGGCCGGGACGTCCGCTGCTGCAATGCCAGTGACCTCCGGAGCCGGCCCCGTGCCGAACCCCCCGGCCACCCAGCGCGGCAGCTTATGGTTCCGCACCCCGGGGAGCGTGGATCCCGCTGGCCCCGGACAGGCAGGCCCAGGCTCCGCGCTGCGCATCCACCTGAGACCCGAGTCCCCGCCTCCCGTTTGCCCGTCCAGCCAGAGCCCTTGGGCTCCTTTAGCTGAGGGTCAGGGGCTCACAACAGAGACGCCCTGCTGGCAGGGCGTCTGTAAAAGCACAACTCGCGGGCCGTATCTACAGTACTTCCCTTTCGTTTTCAATTTTTCTTTTGAAATAACGACAGACAGAGAGTTGAAAGGAGTGGAGCGGAGAGACCTGCGTGCCCTTCGCCCATGTCTCCAAGGGCATCGCAGCAGTACGGGCGCTGGTAGAGGCCACAGACCAGTCACACCCGAGCGGCTCAGCAAGCGCTTACTTGTGCACGTGCATGTGTGGTGTGTGCGGTGAGGACCCAGGTGGCCGCCACATGCCCCTTTCTCTGTTACAAATAAAGCTGCAGTCAACAGTCCACAGAAGTCCCTCTGTGACCATCGGACGTTGTTTCTTTGGGATAAATATCCCAGAGTGTCATTGCTGAGCCTATGCTAGTTACCTGCCCACTGTCTGAAGACACCACTGGACGGTCTTCGGAGCCACTGGACCAGTTCACCAGCCAGCACAGCAGTGTCCTCCGCCTGCGCCCGGCTTGGTGCCACCTCTAGGTCCGCTCCAGCCACTCCGATGGGGACCGCGTGGCTTCCCCACAGCTTCTGTTTGAGTTTTGATAATAGCTAATAACGCTGAACATCATTTCGTGTCTTTTATTCTTTTTTTTACCATCTATCTTACTCAATAAAATGTCCCCCTATGTCTTTTGCCCATTTTCTAACTAGATTTTTCTCACTGTTGCATCTTGAAATATTGCGATGTGTCTTAGAAAGTCATTTTCGTTCAGCTACATTGTCAGAAACTGTTCTCCCCTAGCCTGCGGCTCTCTCTTCTCCGCAGGATCTTTCTTTGAGTTAATTTCAAAATTTCCGGTGTACGTTTTATGGAAGTTTCCCTTATGCGGTACAGGCTTTTAATGTCAAGTCTAAAGACGCTTTTCTAGTCCTAGGTTCAGAAAACGTGCTCCCAAGTTTTAGGGCTTTTTGGTAAATGACTTATAGTCTTCCCTTTCACACTTCATTCTACGATCCATGCCGAGTTCATGTGTGTAAAAAGGTGTGAGTTGTAGGCTGAGACCTTTTCTGGTTTTGTGGTGTCTGTCTCACCAGCACCAATTAGAGAAAAGCCTGAATTCCTTTCCCGCCTTCATCAAAAATCAGCTGCGCCTGCTAGTGCGCCTGCTACTGGATTCTCTGCTGAGTTCCGTCTGCTCCTCCCGCTATTCGCCCTGCCCTGGGTGACCCACACTCTTCAAGATCGCCGTCCTTCTCTCGCGCCGCCCCGTCCCCATACACTTAGAATAAGAGTCTCGTCTCTGCCACAGATAAGGTTGGGATGTTTTTAGGAATTTACTGTAAACCCACAGCACGATCTGGGGAGTCCCCACCCCCCGTCACCGCCCTGTGTGGTGCCGGGCATACTGCGGGCAAAGGCAGAAAGATCTCTTCTTACTGAGGATTTTCTGCTCCTTCATTCTGTGTTGGCAGTGAGCTGGCGGCAGCCCTGGACCGAGCACAGCACCGGCACTTCCCTGCAGCCCTGCAGCAGCCTGACCGGCTGGCACTTCCCTGCAGCCCTGCAGCAACCTGACCTGGCTGGCACTTCCCTGCAGCCCTGCAGCAGCCTGACCGGCTGGCACTTCCCTGCAGCCCTGCAGCAGCCTGACCGGCTGGCACTTCCCTGCAGCCCTGCAGCAACCTGACCTGGCTGGCACTTCCCTGCAGCTGTGCACAGTGCCCTGACCTGGCTGGCACTTCCCTGCAGCCGTGCACAGCGCCCTGACCTGGCTGGCACTTCCCTGCAGCCGTGCACAGTGCCCTGACCCAGCTATCAACGCTGGGGTGCGGCCTCACTGGGGCAGGCAGGAGCGAAGCCCCCTTTTGTGCCTGCTCCCCTTGCAGGAAGGAAACCTCTGTGCCCCACGGAGTGGAGCGTGGACGGGCACTGCTGTTAGTGGCCACTGCAGTGCACAGAATGAGACTGGCAGTGGCCACAGTGACCTGACAGGGATCTTTGCTATGTCCTGTCTTGGTGAGTCTTCCAAATTCCTGTGCGGGCCTGGGTTTGCTGTCCTCACAAACGCCTCCTAAGTGCCTGGCTTACCTCCAGAAGATCTCCTTGCCGTGGCCAGAAAACCGAGTGTCTCTCTGTTAACCCGCTTCCTGGAGGGACATCCCTGGGAAAACGTGATTGTGCGTCTCTCTGAGCAAGGACCAGGAGGCTGGAGCCGAGACTGTTCCCCGTGCCTCTATCTCATGACCCGTCCGTCACCTCCAGTCACACGAGCTCTCTCTCCAGCCGACAGTCAGGAAAACGCCGTTGCTGAGCGCGCCACACGCTCTGCCGGTAACAGGGAGACTGCGGTTTCTTCCACGTGGAGGTAAAAGTGAGTTTGACGGAGAAGACATAACCGACACTTCCGAGGCGGACATGTCGGCGGGGGACCCACCTGCTGGCAGCTGTGACAGGTCTGCGCTTGAACCTGTGTGACAGCGTGTGAGCTGGGCTGTCGCCGCCGCTTCTTCCCTCCTCTGAAGTGTTCTGAAGAGGAAGCGTGGCCAAAGGAGGCTCGTGCCACGAGAGACCGGTTTCAGGAGCTGACGGCTCCGGGCGGTGCAGGAATCGTCTCTCAAAACACCCACACTGCTCTCTGCCCTTTTCATTGTAAAAAGCACCTGATCAGCCGGCTCCACTCGGAACTGCTGTGGCTTTAACCCAGTCTCTTGATTCGGACACAGAAAATGTCTGTTCGGCCTTCCTGTGCCCGTCGAGGGCACGTCTGCGACCTCACGAGCTGGACAGTTTCTGCGGTCTCAGGCCGCGACGTGCCGGCACCCGGGCTGCCCTCACCTAATTTCACGAGGGGCGCTCAGCCGGCAGAGACGCTGACCCTGCTCCCCGGAACCTGGAGGGACCCACCGCCTGCGCAGCTAACGTGTCCGCGAGCTGGGCGGTGAGGCCTGTCTGCTCCGGAGCGGGACTGCTGAGCCGGACTGACCCCGATGTTTCCAAATAACATTTCCAAACACCGCTTGCTGGGATCATGTCGCTTTTGTGCCTGTTTCTCCCTGCGCTGACTTTTAAGTTGAAAGATGCCTCCAGAGCCAACACAAGGTTTCTGGCTTTGGAGCCTGTCACGGGGACAGTGAGGCAGGAAGGAAATGGGGGTGCTTTCTGGGACCTCTTACATCTCCCGTCATAACAGTCTCTCCTGACATGTGTTTACTTTCCAGGACGGCCTCTGAGTGGCCATGCGGCCCGCGTCTGAAATGAGAAGCGAGGCTGCCTCTGAAAGGCGGCAGGAGAGGAGAGGCGGGTCTGCCCCTCCCCACCAACGCCCCGGAACACGGCCCGCCAACAGGTGCGCCCCCCTGCTCAGGAGTCCCCTCCGCACGCACAGCCTTCACCCCGTGACAACTGCCTTGGCCACAGCTGAGGTCTGAAGCGGTCGGGTCTCCGGTGCCCAGCTCTCAAGGCAGAACAGTGACACCGCATGGAATCAGAGTGAGTGAGCTTTTCACTCAGGTTTCAGCAGTGCCAGCCATCGGCAGTGCGTCTGCAGACTCTGAACTAGGTGACAAGCACGTGTGCGCACGTGTGGTTGGCGGACACGTGTGTGCGCACAGACATGCATGCGTGCTGGTGAATACGTGTGTCTGTGTGTCTGCATTTGTGAAAGTGTGTGCATCTGTGCACACACAGTTTGAGCCCTGAGAACTCAAGGGCTGCGGGTGCGCCTCCTACCCAATAGGAAACCCAAGGGTACCTTTGACTCCCCAAAATCTAACGAAAATCACCCCTTGGTAGGTATCTGAGGGGGACTGGTTATAGGACCCCCAAAGGCACCGGGGTCTAGAAGTGCTGCAGTCCCTTAGAGGGCCCCTCCAGATCCAAAGGCTCTGCATTCACGGGCTTAACAGAAATCAAACTCTCTTGTGGGGTATCTATTCGCTTCCTTCGTATCTTAGGGCTGAGGCTGGACCAGCGCATTTCTGTGGGGCGGGGAACGCAGACCCTCTGAGGCCAGTGCGTCTGATGGAAAAGCTGATGGGTCTCCTGCAGTCAGTTCCTGTGGACCCCGAGGGCATCAGAGTCTGCAAAGCAATGGGACTCCGGGCACACATCCCTGGAGACACTGCCCCCACGTCGGGAAGGGGACCCGTCACCAGGAACAAGAACGCCTTTATCTGAGGTCTGGAAAAGGTTACCCGCGTATTCTGTTCTCTCCAACCGCAGATCAGACAGAAAACGGACAAGGGAAGTCCTGCAGGTATTTTCTTCGGAGCCCCAGCTCCTCGAGGCTCCTAGGGTGGGACTCGATGACACTCGACGGTCAGGTGGGCTCCGAGGCCGGGGGCTCCGACTGCGGATGAGGGTGGCGCTCGCTGCGCACTGCCGTCCTCGGCTTCCAGAGGCAGCGACATGGTCTTCCTTGGACTTGCCTGGGCATCTTGTTCCAGACAGCCCAGCCTGTCGCGACTTTGGCCTGGACACAGGGACCCCGGCGCCCAGGGCAGCTCCAGCAAGCCATTCTCATCCCGCCTGTCTTGCCGGTCTCCTAAAGCCCGCTGCTGTCAGCTCAGGTTTCACCTGTGAGCGAACTCAGGCAGCGGCCAGGAAGGAGTCCAGTGACCCACTCTGCCCATCCGAATCGGTCCAGCACCCCACACTGCGCAGTCAGGACCGGGGAGGGCAAGACGCTCACCGAGGAGGGAACCGGGCAGTACCAGGTCAAATAAGTCACCAGTGACGGGCACCTCACCAGGGGGCGCACTGGTCCTCGGAGTGGCAGAGGGGTGACAAAAGGGTCCAGCAGCCAGACTGTTCTCAGGGAGTGTGGTGCAAGTGCAGGCTCCCCGGCATCTTTACAGCCCCCCATTCTCTGCCCGCTGAAGTCGGCACTCTTCATGTCTCGTCGGGACACCTGCCCCTTCACCCCAATCCCAAGGGCTGCTGCTGAGTCCACAGACTCAGGCCTCAGCCACTGGTCATGCCGCCTCCAAGACCTGCCAGTTCCAGAAGGTTCTCCCTGATGCAGAACACACCACCGAGACCAGAAACACATCTGCTGTGTCCTCAGTTCAGACTTGCCCTTCATAAGAGACACTAAAGTGACGCATACTAGCCAGAATGCATTGATTTATCTCTGTCCGTTCCCGTGTAAAAGAATAGGAGTTGTTTCGTTAAAAACTGGGTGGTTTTCTAGAGCCTCTGCTTGAGGTTCTACATCGAGCAGGTCTGGGTGTCCAGCGTGTGGTCAAGACAACTGTGCTTGAGAGCGGCTTCAGGAGGCAGGGGACCCAGGATCACTGCTTTCCGGTGAAACTGGCAGAGGGCCCCCTAGGGAACTCTCATTTTCTAGGAGTCATGTTAAAAAAGTGAAAACACAAGTGCATTTTTTAACACTGTATTTTATTTGGCCCTAACTAATTGCAATTTAATGAAAGCACGTACAGATACTTTGCATTCTTTATATAAAACTTGGCGTGACACCTACCTCCTCTGCATTGAGGCCAGCACATTTTAGGGCTGGAAAACCACTGTGGCTGCTGGTCAGCAATCATACACCCCAGATTAAACTGCACTGAGATCCGTGTTCAGAACCAATTCTCCGAGGTTCCTTGTATCCGAATGGCGAAAAGAAACTCACACCAATTCTCTTCTTATCTCCATTAGCAATCATCACTAACAACGCCCAGCCGTTTTGAGAATATGTATGATGAGAGGCCCTCTGCTAAGAGGTAAAGACAGATACAGTCAATTCTCCACCAAACCTCGGGAGACGTGGCTGCGCCGTGCCTTTAGAGTCACCCGAGTTGAGGCAAAGACAAACCAAGGTCCCTCATTTAAGACCCAGCAAGGTTAGCGCCGAGTCCCGGCCATCAGACTGCACCCTCTTACATAAAGGTAAGGAAAATTTGGCCTCGGATCAGTCTTCTTGGTGTTTTGTTGGATCTCAGGCAGCAAAATGCCAAGGGAATGAGAAGATGACGAGATGCGGATCTGTGGGCCTAGAAATAAAAAAAATAAAATAAAAATAGGAAGAAAAAGCTAAAATGCTAATACAATTAAGAGAAGAAGTGCTGAGGAGAACCTGGATATTCTTAACGAATATTTTTTGTTAGAAATCAGAAGTGGATAGAAATTTGACAGGGTTTTGAAACAGAAGTGTGGATATAAAACCTCACGTAAGGCCATGGTAGAATCATAAAAAAATGCTTTTCCTCTATGTAAGCTTCAATTTCCGTAATTGATACTTAGGAACTGAAAAGTTTTATTTAAAGAGTTGTTATGAACACCAAATGAGACAGAGAATAGAGGAATATTGTCTTTCCATTAAACGCATTAAGCATAGCAAAGAGTAAAAGACTTGAAGGCCATCTCTCCAGCTGGCAGCAGTGGCTGAAGTTATGAGCACGTTGAAAAGGAAGTATATATAATTCACAATTGGTAAGATCAGAGGGATCATTAAGAAAACGTAGGCTTACTTAGATCCACTCGTCACCATAATATTCGGTAAAATATCTGGCCACTTATTAAACAGTTATAAATTGAATATAATGATTTTTATCCTGATGTTATTTAAACTGCACCTCACATGCTCTCACTCGCTTCCAATCCCCAACCCTGTGTGTGTTCTGTAATTAAATTAAACCACAGTTGCTATAATTTAATGAAATGCTTGTCCAAACTTTGGTCACAAAAATGTGTCTTCAGAATTTTTGCTTTATCCATTCACCTGTGTCAGAAATGTAAGATTTCTGTTTACATTGATTTGACCATCTCGACTCCTTAAGGAGTCTTTATATTATACCTCAAAATAATGAGGACAATTATTTTTATTATAGACATGTTTTGACTAAATCTGCCACTTTTTTCTTTTTGTTGTGTTGGGTTCTTCTTCCTGCTTTCTTTTGCGTTGTGCGCTCTTTAAGATTAAATTCTATCGTCATTATTGGATCGCTAACCCTAACCCTATGTTAACCCATGTTTAAGTTTCTCAGAAGTTACCCTACAATGTGCATCTTTAACTTGTTTCAGACTCCTTTCAAATAATATCTTTTCATGTATGATATCAGAATCCAAGAGTATGTTTTATTTTTCCCATCTTTTGTTTTCTTAAGCTGTGTACTTTTAGATATAATATAAACCCTCAATATATTTTATGTTATTTTTTGCTTTAACCACATTTAAATACCTGGGGTAATGAGAAAAATATATCTTCTATATTTAGCCACATAATTATTACTCCTATGCTTTGATTTCTTCATGTGGGTCCAGGTTCCCATCTGGTACTATTTTCCTTTGTCTACTTACTTTTCTTCAACATTTCCTGAAGCCTTGGTCTGTTGGGGGAAAACTTTTTCCCAGCTACTGTGTGTCTGAAAATGTTTTTATTTTACCTTCACACTTTACAAAGATATTTGCACAAAGTATTCTTATATCTAGACTATTACAGGTTGACAAATAATTTTTTTCTTTCATTATACACGAAGAAATCATGTTTAATTATATTTGGGATCACAGTTTCTAAAAGCAAATATTCTGTTATTTGTAGTGTCTGCCTTGTGTGTGTGGACTGTTTTTCTCTCCACTCTTTCCCGCTGCCTTTAGAAAAAAGGTTATGCAAGATTATCAGCAATATGATTATGATATGCCTCGGTTTGATTTTATTTGGGTCCGTCTGTCTTGTTTAATGAGGGTCCATTGATTCTATTGTACCTCTGGGTTCACAGTTTTCATGAAATCAGTAAAATGTACTGTCATTTGTGTTTTTAAACATTTTTTTTTCTCCCCCTAAATACTTTCTGCTGGGACTCAAATTACACGGACATTAGACCATTTGACAGTGTAACTTTTTTTCTTTATCAATTTTCGGCTCTGTGTGTCTCAGTTTGAATTTTCACGTTCATTTGTTTTCAAAATTCAAATCTTTATTTTGCAGTATTTCATATGCAACTCTTCCACCCAGAGAAATGTCTGTTTCATGTGTAATATTTTTCATGCTTAGAATTTACATTTAATTAATTGTATACCCCCTTTGCCTCACAACATTGTCACATTGCCTTTAAACCCTTGAGAATATTGTACCTATGTAACAGTTATTTTAATTCCCCTTCCTGCTAATTCAATCATCTCTGTAATTTCTCAATGTTTAGATACATTGATTTTTTTTGTGTGTCACATTTTTCTGTTTCTATGCATGTCTAATAATTCTTGTTTTGGGTGTCAGACATTGTAGATTTTTGTTTTGTTTCCTCTGGATTTGGTTGTATTTCTTTAATGAATGTTGTCTATTTCTATAAGGCAGTTAAATTACTTACAGAGGAGCTCAATTCCTTTGAGTCTGTTTTTTAAAGCTTTTCTAGGGCAGGTCTTGAGGATCTCAGTTTACTCAGGTAATCCTTTAGTTCTGCTACTGAGGGGTGATAATTCTGGGCTCTTAGTAAATGACCCACTCAGTAATGAGCCTCCCGCTCTGGGTCTCAAGGCCTGCGCGAGCTCTGGAAACTGTTTTGCTTACAGTGCTCCTATGATTGTTCTTTTTCCAGTGGTAATTCTCTGTCTGGCCTTATGAAGCTTTTCCATATGCTTATTACCAATGGTATCTGGTCAAAGACCCCATGCGGCCTTCTGGGGTCTTTCACTGTGTAAGGCCTCCGTGTGGCTTTGCTCCGTGAATTGTAGTTGCCTTTGGCTTCCTGAACCCTGAGTGGCTCATGAACCCGCAGACCACGGGGCTGGTTGAGCGTCTCCTCCCTGCGTTAGGGTCTGACTTCCTTCCAGGAGGGACATTGTAGCCACCGGGAGTAGCTCTCGTTTCCTCTAACTCTGGGGTCACCGCGCTGCCCAGTGTCGGCCACTAAAGCAGGTGTTTCGACTCTTTTGGTCAGTTCTTAAAAACGTTTTATGGCATAATTAATAAGAATCCTACATGAGTGAACAAAGAAATATTTTTCTCTAAAACATATTCTAGGCTGCTGGGGTGAACTTATGTAGCACACGTGGGTGTGTTTACAGCGCTGCACACCTTGAATCTGCACGACGCTATGATGAAATATCAGTCTAACACAATTTCATAAATAAAATAAAAATGAAACAAAAAATAATCCCAACTTAGCCTGTCTTTAGGTCTCAATCACTAAATAAATGTATATAAGTGTTAAAGTATACTTTCAGTCGCCTAGAGAACTCTATTCTCTGTTTACAGCTTAAACTATGTACTATACCATGGAGCTAATATATATTATATATTATGCTCTATAGTAGATACTACACTCATAAAAATCATGCCTCTAAAAACATAACCTTGGAGAGAACCTAGTCTAAGCAATGTCAGTTATCATTCTGATATACTAGTTAAATTGTATTATACAAATTAAAATAATAGAATTGCTAAAGTGAAGCTCTACATTTGAATACCATTTCAATTTATCTTGAGTTTCACTAAGCACATAAATGCAGTACTTTGGGAAACATAGAACAAGTTTTTAGAAAATGCATGTGGAAACAAAGTCAGCATCTTACATGACAGGATCAATTTCAAAGGCTGAGATTATTTCTGAAGTCATTCACTTGGGAGAAAACGTGTCTTAAGGTCAAGAATCATGAGAGGTGGGAGTTGGAATCTGGTTCCTCTTATTTTCACCAAGGGAAAGGTTAAAGGTCTCTCTGGTAATTATATCTTATAAGGAATTATAGTTCTTTATAATTCGTTTTGTTGCAAAGCAACATTTTAAAAGCAAAAGTACGTCTTCTAGTCAATTCTGGTTTATTTTTACATCCTGATGATCCTTCTCAACATTATCAAAACTTTTTTGAGTTGATAACTCATTTTCAGAAATGGTCTATATAATGGCAATGATACTGTGATGATGCTGGCAATGATGAGGATGAGGATGATGATGACGATGAGGGGGAGGAGGATGATAATGATGAGGATGAGGATGATGACGATGATGATGACGATGATGATGATCCGTGCCATTTAGTCTGCTGTCAGTCATGTCGTACATGATGCCAAACATCATGTGTGTTATCTCTGCACATATAATCTATTTCAGTCTTCATGCTCTCCCCGTAAATAGGGCCTGATAATCATTTTATGGGTAAATATTTAATAAATGGTTGTTATTATTAACACCTAAGTCAAAGCCTTAGAATACAATCTATTTTCAATCATTGCAAATTGCAAACACACTATCAATTCACAGCTCTGTCTTCTTAACTGTATAAGACACTGATATTCACAACAAAGTGCTGAATTTCAAAGAAATCAGTAAACTTTTATTCATTCTTCTGTTTTAAGAGAAAGGTGCAGGCAGCAGGAGAGATGAGGAAGAAGCACATTATTTATCTTGTTTAGTAGTTCCTGTTGGTTATTCCACCCCAGCCCCGGGTCTTGAACCTGGGAGGGGTGTGGACTGCACCCGGGGTGTCCCAGACTGCTGGGCCACCAGGGTGAGCCAGCCTTCGCTCTTTTCTGACAAATACTGGAGTCTTCAGTCTCTTCCTCGTCTGAAGTTCTAACTCATTCTGTCTGATGCCTTTCTTCTAGGATTTTCCCCTTTACTTTGAGGTTTCCTGTGTTGGCTTCTTCCACCAGCTCCCTGTCTTGTTCCAGTCCCTTGCCTGAACAGCCTGATTTGTGTGCCAACAGCCAGCTCTCTTTTCCTGTAACAGGTAATAATCATGAGCTTTTCATTGCTTGAAAATCACTTGAACCCTCTGCTTGGATAATGTGAGACTTTCCTTTAAATATCACATACTAAACCATCCCAGATCTGCCTGTCATTTCACTTCATGTCCTTGTTTGCTGTTGCATTTTGGCTTGTGGACATGACTTCCAGCTCAAGAAGTCGAGTGCTCGGGGCTTTTGGGTTTGGGGGCCTTTTTAATTTAAATATTGTTTTCCCATCACTCGGGATAGCATGCATCAAAGGAGAGATGTACTGTAGAAATGCATTTCAGTATTGCCACAGGAGAGTACTTGGTACATATCAAAGATGCCCTAAGTCCACAGACAATTGGAAAATGCTGGCGCCATCAGAGCAAAGCCCTCCACACCTTCCGCAGACCCGTCAGGTCAAGAGCAGGGTGTCAGGATGCTCGGCCTGCAGCCTGTTTACTCATTGCTCTTTCCCCTGCAGGCTTCCCCAGACACCTCATCTGTTACAAACGAACTCTGCAGGCCAGAAATCACAGTCACCAGATCCTCCTTTAAAGGGGCTCATGACTCCGTAGCTGCCAAACTCTGCTCTTGGGCTGGAATTGCTCTCACGAGAAAGCCCAGGGGTGGTGGGTGGGGTGGGAAAGGACAAGTAGAGGCAGTTTGATGGAAGCTCGCTGGGCCGTGCGTGTGCCCCCTAGGCTGCTGCAGATGTGGGAGAATAATTCGGCCTCATTTGTGTAAGAACGCTTTACAGGCAGGACGTGGTCTGGGCCATCATGGACCTGGTGACACGGCCCCCACACCGGGTGCCTTCATTTCTGTGCTCCTGAATTTCACCTCTCGGCTGACCATCGAGGGCCCCAGGGCGCATCCAGCGAGGCGTCCTTTTCATCTCTCGCTGAGTCGCACCTACGGGGCTTTAGCTGTGGTGTCCGAGGGGCGGTCGGAGCATTCAGGACCTTAGAGGAAATGCTGCCGTGTGTGCAAGAGAGAAGATGAGCTTCTCCTTGTAGAAAGACAGTATGTTTTAACAAGGTAGATGACCCACTGAAGTCGTCTCTATTCAAGGCTAAAGCAAACCAACATCTACTCCAAGGACCCGCTCATAGAAGCCCACTGGGGCTGAAGGAGAGTAGACAAAACCGGAGTGGACGAGACGCTGTGGCCTTCCTAATAGGAACAAGGAAGGTTGCCATCGGGGAAGAATCTGGGCGCAGGGAAGCCACTACCACACTTCGGACTTCCCAACAGAAGGTCTGGGGAGGGTGTCAGCGCTGAAGCCCCCAGCTGGAAAAGCAGGCCTCTGTGTCCGGCCGCGTTGGGCTGTTTCCTTTTCAGCGTATTGGCTCGGGTCCCTTTGATTCTTTCTTCTGTCAGCCCAATATGAAGACCTAGTCCTGATTTTCATTGGCTGGAAGACAGAGACTCCAACAAGGAGATTATGGATGCGGAGTGGGTGTCAAACTCTGCAGTCATTCTGCTCTTTCAAATGCGGACACTTGGGGATCCCCAGCAACGCCCACCAACCTGCCTTCCCATGAGATGCAGCTCTCCGATGCTGTCCTCTGGCGAATGTCCCATCGAACACAGCGCCTGCTCGATGAGCATCTGTCGGACTATGTGAAGGGCTTATGTGGGCATCGTTGCCTTATCTAGCTAGGAGGCTGGAACCGTGAGTCGATGGTGCTACTTTAGATCTGTGAATAACTGGCAAGCCAAGGTTTCACTGGCCGTGTGAATAACAACTTGCGTTTAGTAAACATGGGAGGGGTGCTGTGTTTTTAATGGACATCTCCACACTCGCAATAATTCAGCAGGGCGTGCTCTGTTATCCTTCCTTTACATGAGGAAACAGTGGCTCAGGAATTTTTTAAAAGATTCCGGACGATGTCGAGGTGAGGCTAGACCTGGGCGCCCAGGCAGTCTGACTCTTAAATGCGGTTGCTCCTCATTACGCCGACCGGCTTCCCTGTGTGTGGAGGCTGTTGGGCCCTCAGCACGAGCTAGAAACTTAGAGTCCATTCATCAGGGCTCTCTCTGACTACCGTCGGCTGGATGACTTTCCAACAGACCAATTTACGAATTTGGGAGGTGGATACTGATTCATAGAGGGTCTGGAGCACAGCTCCAGTATAAATGAGGATGCATGTTGAGTAATCCCCCTGCAGGTCTCACTGAGTTCCCATCACAGCAAGGCCCAGTTCTTTCCACGCCAGATGAGCGAGTTGATGCTCAGTGACGAAATCTCTTCTATTGGTTGTATCCCTTAAAGAATGTGGCAAGTTTACAATATGCCTCCAATTATTTTAAAATGCCCCCTACCTTTGCCCTGTCTCCTTTAGTTTCACTGAGTCAATTTAATTGTTTGAAGCAGAATAGAAATTGGAAGAAACATAATACAGCCTCCCATAGCTAGGCCATTACCAAAACATTCCGTCTTTGTGTACTTGATAAAAAAAGACCCTGTTATTGCAATCCTTGTAAGTGCATTGAGTTTGCTGTTGATGTGGCCTTTGTCTCCAATCATCTAAGCTGCTACCACAAAATATAGCTGATTGTCTCTGTCATGAGCACCTCAGATTCATCACCATTCTTCTCATCAGAGAAGCAGAATTGTGTTTTTCTTTTCTGTGAAAGAGAAAATTATTTTATACCTCTTGAATTCCTTTGTTGGCTCTTTTGCTATAGACCTTTAGGATATTCTTAGTTGTCGCTTGAGGTTTTCCTACTAACATCTTAATTGATAAAAATCTCATTCTGATTGATATTAACCTACTTTAATAGCATATAAAATTATTTCAGTAAACCTGTTTCCTTTCCCATTTTTTCACTACTCTTGTCGTAGAAATGAGAGATGACAAGCCCACCCAGGCAGTTTTTGAAATGATTGTTTTATACAGTTCACTTTTAACATTGATAGGAAGGAAAAGTTATGCATGTGAACCCATGTATGCTGCTTCAGAACACGTGTGGTTATCATTACCAGTACTTTCTTCCTTTGTTTACATTCAAGTTAACGTTGGGTTTTCTTTCAGCACAACTGGAATGGCTCCCTTTAGGTTTCTCACAAGACAGACCCCATGGTGGGCTCTCTTGCTTTTAGTTCATCTGGAAACGTTCCTTCATTTTTAAAAAATTTATTAGGTAGCAAGGCTTTGCTTCACGGTCTTCTGCTTTCAGCATGTGGAAGACACCACCCCGTCTTGCTCTATCCTGTGTTTATTAATGAGAATTTGCTGTTAAACTGAAGTTCCCTGGGACACAGTAAGTTGATTTTCTCTTGCTCCTTTTGAAATTTTCTTTCGTCTTTTCCTTGCACCACGCTGACGTGGATCTGTCTGCACAGGGCTCTCTTGTTTCTCTACTTGCAGCTCATTGAGATTCTTTCTTGTCTGGGTTGGTTTTCACTAAATCTGGGACGTTTCAGTAAAGACGTTCACACATCCTTTTGCCCCTTTTTTCTCTTTCTCTCCTCCCGGGGCCCTCGTTTTGTCTACGTTAGTATTTTGATGGTACCTTACACGACTGTGAGGTTCTGCTCACTTTCCTTTGCTCTTTCTTCTTTCTGCTCCACAGACTCAGTCATCCCTGTTGACCTGTCTTCAATCTTGTTGGCTTTTTCCTTGTGTCGGATCAAATTGACACAAATCCACCAAGACCATCGAATGCATTTCTGGCTTCAGTTATAATCCTGGTCGACTTCAGCTTTCTGTGCAGCTTTGCAATAAGAGCCTCTGTAAGTTTACCGATATTCTGCATTTAGTGAGACGTCATCGTCAATATTTCTTTAACTCTTTAGACACAGTTTTCTGCAATTTATTGAAAAGTTGTGATTTAAATTGATTTAAAATCATTTTTAATTAAATCTACAAAGGATAGTTTCTGTGCAGTGCCTTTTAACTGAGCATGTGACATATTTACCTCCACGTGTCTAATAGTTATTCTGTGAAAACTCGACATTTTAGATACATGCGGTATGTCTGCTCTCAGATTTTTCAGCCCCCCAACCCCGAGCACTGGCTGTTGTGACTCCTGTGTGGCTGGATATTTGTTTGATCGCTGTCATTGTTTTCCTTCTTGCTGCTTATTTATTTCATGACTTTCCAGGGCTGACTGTTCCCTTCATTGTGTAGCTTCTGAATTTTCAACGAGATTTTTTTTTTTATTTTTGTTTTTACTGTTAAGTCTGTCTTCTTAGAAATCACACCTGGGTTGGTATAATTTAGTGGTGATGAATGATCGAGCAGAAGTTTTGAAAAATGCCTCCATTTCAATCTGGGGCAAGGCTACCTGAATCAAAAGGATGCCTTGCGATGTTAGGAGGTGTGCATGAGGTCGGTTTTCACTGCCGCTGGAGCCAGAGGTAACTGGCTGCCAGCTGCCTTCTCCTTGCCTGGTCCTGCTGGTCCAGCAGTCTCACGGACACACTCAGTCTCCGCAGCCCTGCGGGGCGTGGCTAGAGCTGTGCAGCATTCCCTGCGGTCATCTTGTTCTCTGAACAGCCTTTTAAGTCCTCAGTCTAGCTCCAGGAGACCCTGAATGCCATCACAGCCTTAGGCAGCTGAGACATGGACGCCAATCTGCCGTTTGAGTCTGGAGGCAAGTCGTCCCGCCAGCTCACTCTGCTGAGTGAAGTCAGCTAGCCCCCACTCTGCAAACGTGGGTTTCTGGAGAACTGCAGGCTTAGGGAAAACCTTGCTCATTCTCTGAGGACTGTGCATGAGGAGACCATCAGATGCTGTGAGATCGCTCTGTGATTGGCAAAGCTGCCAACTTTTGGGTGGAGGAGCGGGGGGCAGGGAATAAAATTAGCACGTAGCAGCCTGCTGGACCCCCAGGTTGGGAGGCGGGAGGCAGCAGTTTCAGTGTCTTCCTGACAGGGAGCAATTTCTCTCTGGAAGACATTTTGGGGCTCAGCTGTCATCTGAGTTAACTTCCAGAGTTCTGAAAGGCTTGCTTTTAGTTTTTGACCCCTGTTTTCATTATTTTTGACATAAGGCTATGCCACCAATCAGGAAACTCGGACCTCAACCAACTTTCTCTAAAGAGACATGTTTATACGCATAACAGGAATTCAACTCTTTAATGAGTTCATTGACTTCTATAATAAAACACAAGTTGATCAAATAAAATTATAAAGTTAGATCCAGTCCATAACATAGTCTTTTCAACAAACTTAAAGAAAGGAGAGAGATTTTTACCAAATTAACGTTTTCAATTCAGGATAATTTGCTTTGGATGAGCTGTCAAAGGGCATCACTATTAGAGACGGTTAACAGAGTAACATATTCTAAAAGTGAATGACCAGTACACTCTCCTGGATAAAACAGAATCAGGTTCCTGGGAGTCCTTCAGATTCAGCCTTGACATCGGGCTCTGTGCTTGGTCCATGTCTTCCAGTTTTAATTGGAGTTAACAGTTTTAACAAGAATCCTGCCGAATCAGGGGCTTCTACTCAATACATCTCACCCTGGCTGCCTGAAGTTCCTTGAGAGCAGTTCAAGTTGCTCTGCCTCTTAGTGACGCTTCACCCACTGCCCCCTCGATCGGTGCTTCTCAGTCCTTACTCCTCCTTATTGTGTTCAAAGTTGAAGTCGATTTCTCTCCCCTCCACAAAATTCCATTCTAATAACTCCCTCCCTTAAGAAAGCCTCCCTTGCTGTCTTTAACGAGTGTCATGAATGTTTTTTCCTTCAGCAGAAAGAATCTGAAAGACTATGTACATCAGGCACTAGCGGTACATGACTGCTTTATAGCTGTCTGTGCAAAGAGAATTTGTTCCTTCTCCTGGCCACTTCTTACTCTGCCGATGCCTCATAAAACTCAGACATGAGACATAAATATCTCCCACTGTTATGAGGTAATTCAGCAGAAAATGGAATATAGTTAAATTGCACTTTACCATCTTTGTGTTGATTCCAACAAAGGTTCTCAAGTAGGGGACATATGGCGGGCACTGGGAGCCCCTTTTTCTGCCGAATTCCTGTCCTGCAAACAACAGCAGTGCAATGCACAGAGCTGAATCCATTCTCCAAAACATTGACTTCCAATTAGACATTGATATGACTGTAGGTAGGATGAAAATGAAATTACCCAGAAAGTAATTTCCACCCTAGTGAACTCCAGAAGGTACATTCGATCCTGTGCACTGGAAAACTTTAATGCGAGGTGTTTGGAAAGAGGATTTTCAGGGACATTAAACCTACTGGACAACTGACTTAGTGTGCTTGAGCTCTGCTTTAAAGATGACACCACCATGCCTCACTCCGAATCCTGCAGCCGATTTAACATTCAATTCCAGTTCCATGCATGAAAATCCTCTCGTCTCCTCCTCCAGCTAAACTTATTTGAAAGAAGATGGAAATAGCCCAGGATAGCTCCTTAGGGGTCCAAGGAAAACATTTGTTCATAGTTTTCCCTCACCCGTGTCATCTGAGAGTCCCACTGAGGCTTCTTTTAGGGAAAAGAAAAGAGAACAATTATTCTGTGCAAGAATGAGAAAGGAGCGTGTCTGCATGGGCGCTTTCTCGCTGATTCATTCCTGGAAACGTTAACTTCATGAAAAATGCTGCAGGACATCTATTTTATGAGGAAAGTCTAGATAAGGCTGTGTTGCTATAAATTGCCCTACCAGTCATTTTATACACATGCATGTATATATGCGTTTATATTCATATATGCTATGTACACGTGTGTGTAAATATACACACATGTATATATACATGCCCTATGCCAATCTCATTCATGTATGCACATATATACACACACATACACAGGCATTTATAGTCTCTCTCACACAGTCACACACCCATATTTAAACACAGCGTACGTCTTGGCTGTTTTCCCAAGAACTGTGATGCGCTGTGAGGATTGGGACACTAAGATGGCTAATTCTTATCAGCTATTCAAATAGACCAGTGAAACCAGGGCATGTCCTTGGAGAAAGGGAAAAGCATTTTCCCTTCTTTATTGAACAGTTATCGAGGGTCCAGTATGTGCCTGGAAAAGTGAAATTTCAGAGGATCAGCGTCTTCACTTACGGGGAAGTGGGGGTGGAAGGGTGCGGTGCAAGGGCGCTGGGTTAGTGATGGCACAGAGACCGCCGTCTCGGGTCCTAAGGAAGGACATGACATGCAGAGGTTTCAGCTCTTTGTCCTACCTTTTGTCCAAGCAGTCGGAGTCGACTGCTGACAGCCTCTTTCTAGAGCAGTGCCTCTGACCTCCGGGCACACCCTCCTCCTTCCCAGGGGTGGACTGAGCAGAAAGTGAGCTTTTCACCTCCACCTGATCTCGGGTTGACGAGGAGCAATATGAGCTGTCTCTAGCATTTACACAACGTTCTGTATTCTGGCCAGAAAAGTCAGCAGCAAAATTGTTACTTACGAATCCCATAAAGATGGGTCAAAGGAGACATCTCAACAGAAATCTTAAAATACTTTGAACTAAACAAAAATGAAAATACTAAACAAAAGTTGTAAGATACAGCAAAAGCAGTGCTTAGAGAGAAACTTATAATATTGATGCATATATTAGACAAGAAGAAAAATTTAAATTCAAGAATGCAAGTTTCTAGGAAAGTAGAAAAAGGAGAAGAAATTAAATCTAAAGTAAGATGAAGAACCAAGTGACATAAATTAGAGCGAAAATCAATGAAATTGGAAATAGGACATGAATAGAGAAAACCAATGAAATTAAATATTGGTACTTTGAAAAGATCAATAAACTTCCTACATGGTTAAGTAATATGGTTATGATAATAAAAGAGGCTGTGGAGAAACTGGCAGACATGCCCACCAGTGTGGGGTAAGTAAACAGTTCAGCTCCTGGGGCAAACAGTTTGGCAATTCTTCAAAATGTTAAACACAGAATTATGAGACCCAGAAATTCCACTCTTAGCTATAGGCTCGAAAAATTGAAAGCAGGTACTCAAATGCTATTCAGGAATCTTCAGAGCAGCTCTATTGCAATGACCAATAAAAAATATCCGTCGCAAGTAAATTTCAAAACTCTGTGATAGACACAGCATCTATCCCACAGGTGTTGGGTGTCCACAGCACATACCTATTCTTCAGCAACACAAAGGAATAATGCACTGATATGCACTAGGACTTGGATAAATGTCAAGAATTAAGTGAATGAAGTAAAAGAAGCCAGAAACAAAGGTCCCCTGGTTTATGGCTCTGTTGATGTGGGATATCCAGAACCGGTCATTTCTGACTGACAGAACGCAGACGGTGGTTTCCAGGCACGGGGAGTTGGTAAGAATGTGGAGTAACTGCTTAAGGGGCATGGGGTCTTACTTATTTGAGGTGATGAAAATGTTTTGGAACTGGGTAGAGATTATGATTCCACAATGCTGTGAGCATGGTCAAATGTTAGTGAATTGTTCGCTGTAAAACGGTTAGTTTTATGTCACATGAAATTCACTTCAAGCTTTAAAAGGCCAAGCATAGCAGTCTCTGTGATTAATAATGACTCACAAGTTCGAGCTTTTTCAGCCTCACATACTATTAATCAGAAGGTTGGGATAAAAGGTAGAAAGCCAAAAACCGACAGCAGATACTAAAACAATTTTTTTATGACCATAATCTTAGAGAAATAACTAAATATAAAGAGGAGTCATAAACTGTTTTTGAGGCCTATCAATCATGGAACTTATAAAATAGCTCTGCCCTCCTCTGAGGAGGGGATAAAACATTTCACTCCCTCTGACTCTCAGCCACTTTGATCAGGAACACGAGGCCTCGCGTACCCTATAATATTTAAGTGAACAAAACAGAATATTCAATGAGAATGAGCATTTTACATAACTAAGTGGAGAAACTTTGGGGTTTTTTCTAAAAATGGAAAAAGAAATAGAGAAAATGCTGGTGACTATAATGAGAATCTTGGAGAACAGCTAATGAAAGAATGAGGCATCCTTGAGAAAGAAAACAATGAACAACGACACTAGAATAACATAAAAGAGCAGAGACACAATTGTCAATACAAAACAAAATCAGAAACAAATTCACCTTTCTCTTTAGTCTAAAGACAGAATTATTTCTTAGGGACAATTGACTTGATAAAAAGCAAGATTCTACACATACGATTACACTTTAAAATCCCACGTGCACTTAGGAAGTAAAGCAGGTTGCAAAGTCAAGACCAGTGAGAATAGCGAAAGCACAGCATCTTGGAACCTCTCCTCTATGACAGCAAAGTGCAGAAAACAAGGTTGTTCCAGGCATCATCGTGCTTTGAGGAAATAACATTTTGACTCAAGAATGTGATACAGGCTATTACTCATATGGAAGCAAGATCTAAAGATATTCTCACACATTTAGTGACTCCGAAATATTGAACCCATGAATCCTTTCTGAAACTCATTCAAAGATGAGTCAGGAGTCAAAATAATGACATCAAAACGAAGAAAAGACAGCTACATAAAAATTTGCCTGTCTACTGTCTGTATCAGCTTTACGAGATGGTTATACACAGGCAATGCTCTCACATGCACGAGTAACAACGGCACTACTTGGCATCTAAATTGTGACTTAATTACAGCGACAGAATCACACCGCCAGCTTGTAGTAACAAGTGCAGGGACTGGAACGCTGCGTCTCTCAGAGCGGTAAAGACAGCAGGCACTGGAATCTTGGTGACTCGGTTCAAGTGTGACTCCCTCGTGGAAACTGATTTCACGCCCCTGAGTTCCGTTTCCCAGCTCTTAGAAGGATGGGTAAAATGACTACTTCCCCCAAAATATTGTAGGGAGAGCGAAATGGAATCATTTATCTAATTGTCTTAGGGTCTCGGTACTCAGTAAAGACCAACTAGTAGAGCTGGGAGTTCAACGGTGGGGTCATAGTTGATTTAGCATCTCGTTAGCTTGATATTTAAGGTTTAAATATTTTGACTCGTGGTGGGTGAGGTTATGTCTGTGTTCATTCTCTGAACCCCACATATTGGGGTGGCTTATAGAAATTGGGGTGTACAGAAGAGAGGCAGAGAACGGAGGAGGAGCTCAAATGTTCTTATCTCAGAGAGTAAGGACTCACGAAGCTTCGCCGTAATGAGAAAAGTAGATTTCTGTACTTTTGCCATTGATGACAGTGGAAAGGATTGGACTGGGAATTGACCTTGCTATTCTTAGTAGGTTTGGGGAGTAAGTTTATGCCGTTGGGTATCATTCAAATGAGAAAAATCCCCATTGATAACAGGAAGTTAATGTTGCTTATGATTGATTGCATCAAGAAATAACAGCATAAAACACATTATTTAGAAAATAAAACATACTTGTAGAAGATATAAAAACTGAACTTAAAAGTTACTGCTTTTTATAAAAAGAGGGATGAAATAGGGAAATATTCCTTTTCATTAGAAGCGTGGATATTTGATGTTTTTACTGTGTGCGCACACCGTAACCCAGTACTG
This sequence comes from Solenodon paradoxus, assembly GCA_004363575.1. Classification (NCBI taxonomy): domain Eukaryota; kingdom Metazoa; phylum Chordata; class Mammalia; order Eulipotyphla; family Solenodontidae; genus Solenodon; species Solenodon paradoxus. The sequence continues at coordinate 47,952 of RJWH01004470.1, read as the reverse complement.
TGCACCAACATAATCTTTCAGATTGATTAAGTGTTTAAACTACATTACTAAAAAACTGTAAGAATATGCTGAATATTAATCTGATAATATGAAAGACTTTCCAAACAGGAAATGAAAATTCACAAGGGAAGAATAAAGTTGGGTTTTGGAGAATAAGCTGAAGGTCTACAAGATGAGAACACAAAGAAGACATCATGAGAAATGGCAGTGCGTAGGTGACATTATTATTAACATGCAAAGGAGGATACTAGTCAACAAATGATAGAATTGTACAAGATAGTAGCAAAGCATGAGCAGTGTAAATTACAAAAAGCAAAAATATTATGAATCAAGAACTTTACATAAAAGCTGCAACGCCATACCAGTGTCCCCTATCCAATCACCTAAGATTTTATATGAATAGTAAGGTTGCAAATTTAAATTAATAAAACTCTATCTGCACGTAGATTGTCCTCACCCGGTATAAGTTATAAAACTCTTCATCTTTTAACTCAGCAATTCTATTTTTAAAAAAACCTTTATAAGAAGAGATCATTATTACACACAGAGATTTATATGCGAAAGCATTCTTTACCTATCATAAATTATGATAGTGGAAGAGTATCAGGATGAACTTTAAATAGTAATGGAATACATGAATACTATGATAAAATATGACATCAAGTTATATAATAAAATATTAAATAACCCTTCTATATAATATTTTCATAAAAGATTAAGCATGAAAAATAGTAAACTAGAAAAAATTATAGAATATAATGTCCACCGAGCCAATTTATCTGCCTGGATATGATTATTATAGTCTACATTTTCCAAAGCAGGATCATATAAATTTTATGATCAGAAAGAAAAACATCTAACAAAAGGGGAAAAGTACGTACATGTTTGGGATTCATTATTTACTTTTTACCGAAGAGTTAAGTATAAATATTCAACACTTAACAAGCATGCACACAAAAGTTTCTGCAGTTCCAGTGTAAACTCTTCCTTTTCTGCAATATTGGCAAAGCACTTAGTTGGGAGACTCCAGGTATCGAGTGAGCCCGTGCCTTTCCAGGTCTGCCCCTGTGACTCGGGCTGATAATGATACAGCAACGCTCTTTCACCCTTCTGTCCCCGTCCAGAGCCGAGAACCAGGGAGGCTGCCTCTGTGTGGCGGGAGCAGGGGGGTCTGGAGCAGAATCTATGCTTTCTGCTCATTTTGGTTCTGAACCTAAAATGGCTCTAAAAAATAAATTCTGTTCATTATTTGTAATAAAAAATTGCAGAGTAAAAGCAACCCCTCCACTTTCTTTTTTAAAACAAGAAATAACACAGCAGAAGTCACTTCTCGGCCTTAATTCCGTGTGATGAATTAACCAACGCTTCTCATTTCTCTTTAAACGCACTGGCTGAGAGTCAGGGTTGCGCAGGGATGGGACTGCAGACAGCTGGCGGCCGGTGTACGAAGTCGACGCTGGACGAAGCTGCTTCTATTTCTTCTGTGCCTGTGACGGTGCCTCCATCGAACACAGTGAAGCCAATGCACGTGGTGAGGACACAGCAACTGAGCACAGAAAAGATGAGCTGGGTATTGTGGAAGCACTTTGTGAAGTCATGAAAAGTTGTTTTCAATTTGGGGAGACCGTGTCAAGTACTAGGAAGGCTTTTCTCATGTGTGTGTGGTTTTCTTTTACACACACAAGCGTAGTTAATTTTATCGACATAGCACTGCAGTATATAGCATGCAGGGGTTTAAGATGTGTGTTATTAAACATCAGCATCTGTTTATACTCCACGGAGTTCTGCACCCACAGACCAATTTTATCCATCATAGGAAATCGTGTATTAGAGAAACTGGCAATACAGCATCGCACAAGACGAAACTTCACGCTAGGTAAGTCAAAGCACCTGCCGAGTATGGGCAAGATTAGGGGACTGTTGGAAAAGTTCTCACCTGAAGGTGTTGAGAGCAGAGGATGAGACGAGACGTGAGATCCTTATCACACTGCTGACGCACCCTTCCCGAGCGAAGACAGCTGGGGCCGCGTCGCCACTCATTCCTCAGCCTCCCCGTCTGCACCACTGGTGCCCAGAGGAGCAGAGGGACGACACAAATCCAAATCACCAGGGAGGCTTCTTCCCTGAGCCTGAGGAGACGGGGTATTCCCACTGCTGTCCCAGGCCACCGGGCCCTGGTCTGAGGGATCTCAGTCATCAGCAGTGACAGAGACCAGGGAAATGAGACTTCAGAGACGGCAGGCCTGCCTTTTCCTGCCTCTCCAGCACTTCAGACACCAACAACTCTGAAACTCAAGGTTCGGGGATTAAAGGAGCCTAGAGATATGGCAACAGGGTCCCTTCCACAGTTTGCTTGAAGCATTTTATAAGTAGATCACCTCGGAATAAACAGACCACGTGAATGCAAACAAGCAGCAGGGGCTGGAGCCGCAGAGCAGATGCACTGCACGAGGCACTCCCAAACGCTCCGGACATACACTTAGCTGCTGGGAAGGTGCAGGACAAACTGCGCAAACAAATGATATGCGAATGAGAAGCGTGGTGATCGTCAATTGAGGTAAGAGAATAACAAAAGCAAAAGAAGAGAAAAACGATGGTCAAAAGTTAAATAATTTCACACTGTAAATAAGAAATCCATTTTTTTGTTCATGCTATTTTTTTAAATTGCATTTAACACCTTGATAAAATGTGGAATCTTGGATTAAAAACAAAAAAGCTAAGGTGTAGGACTAGCTTTTCTATATGTCACCCAAAGCTTACAACTCAAAAGAGAAAGACTAAATAAAGTTAAAATATCTCTGAAAATCAAACAAGCAAAATTCTGCACTCAAGATTGCTTTGCAAGATTTATACTTTAAATAGGTGCAAATATTTACAGCTATAGTTTATGCAAGAAAGTTTATAAGACACAGCATGGCTCCATCTGTGTGTTTAAAGATGAAATAAGATGGTTCGACTGGTGTCTCGACTGATTCCTGTACTGCCTGTCTTCTGACTAACCAGTCCCTTCGTGTGAATGATGAGGCTACAGACCTGATCTCTCCACATGGCTCTGGTCCCCGCGAGTGTACTTGAGCGTAAAGGAGGTTGTACTATATCCACGGAGGATGGACTTGTGTGGGGCCAATGCGGAGAGAATTGGAAAGCATCACGTGAGCTTGGAAACGTCACAGTCTATCAGTCACACGCATTTCAGGACAGCAGCCCCAGGCGAGACGAGGACACCAGGTAGGACTCAAAGTGGAGAAGACAGGTCTTGTGTGACTTAACCCACCTTCAGCACGTGGTGTAAAGGTGAGACACACGTGCCCGTGTGCACACGTGTGGAAGGAGTAGTCAGAAGGGGAGAAGAAAGGTTTGTTTCAGGACTTTCTAACACCGTCTTCTTCACAAAATCCGTCGACAGACTTCAGAGCCTGGGAGAAATGATCCATTGCTCTTCTCAGGGTATCGTCCAAGGGCTCTTGGCATTTCGCTCACAACAGCAGAGCGCGTGTTTGATGGGCTGGTCGAAACATCACTCAGAGCCAACGACGGGACTCTTGGCATATCTGTCATGCAGCTTGGCTGGGCTTTTGGAGCTGAAAGCCGCTGCGATCACAGGAAGTGTTTCCATGCGTCCGCCAAGGAGGTGGTTTATTGACTTTGGCATCAAACAGCAGGTGAGTATTTCATGGAGCAGAGATGTTTTCGTGGTGTATACACAGCCTGCCCAGCCGTGGTTGTGATTATTTACATTGGTGATTGGCTCATCTTTCATTTCTCATGAGCCTGTTGACCGCTGTTGGTGGGTTGATGTCGCCACTATTCATTTCACACAATGGAGAGAAGTTCTCACCTCACCAGTCGCCCAGGCGCCCCGAGGAGCACCGCAGGGTGTGGACATCTGGGTCACACCTGTGCCTCTGTCCTCTGCCCGATGACTGGAGCCTGCAGAAATTCGCTGCTGCACCTTTGCAATGAGTTTGGAACCTAGTGGCCGCAGCGACTCTGCCCACAGTGTCTTCGATCGCAAAGGTGTTTGTCAGCACTATGAACGCACATGTCTGGAATGACGGGTAAACGAGGTGTGTGGGGGACGGAGGCCATATCCACGCTGGCAGGACATGAGTGGATCCCTGTGATGTGTCTACCCTGCAGGCATGCATGTGTGCATACACACATGCACACACACACACATGCACACGTGCACACGTGCACACACAGACCACCAAACAGAGGTTCTGTCTGAGAAGACTTGCGATGCATTGAAAGAGCTTTGGACCATGTGAACTCTGCTCCGTGTTCACTCGCTCAGAGATGTGAGGTGTGTCCACTTTTTACGTAAACTCATTTCTCACCTGATATGTAAGGGGTTTGGAGAGATGACCTTTAAACAGGTCACGTGTTTTCTCATTGCTTTTCATGTGAACAAATTTCTTTCTTAATAGAACTAATGAAAACAAATGTTTAGGGGTGAGGGACTTCACCATCTGTCGGGACAGTAGGTCTTTGTGTGCTGTGACTTGACATCAGAGTGGCCCTTCTTGGCCAGCCACGGGCCAAGGGCACAGCTCAGAGTTTCAGGAGTGGTGTCGGGAAAGTTCATACCCGGCATTGGCCTAAACCTGATGAGAGAGACCACGAGAAATCGTGAGTGAGGACACGTTCTGATGGAGAGAAAACGCCGTGGCTTTATGAGGCTCTGCTCTTTGTAGCATCGAAATAACTCGCTCGATTCAGGACAGAGAGTCCACACACCAGCTGCTATCTTTCCTGGGACCACTATGTAGAAAAATAGCATTTCTCTTAACACCAGCACGTCTAATGGCCACACGTGTCGTCTTCCCAGGACTCTCACTGCGACAGTGTGTCCCCCTCTCCTTCCCCGTCACAGCTCAGCGAAGATGGTGGCACCAACGCGTTTTACTTTGGCGAGATTGGGATTTCAGGTCAGACACAGCCGATGAGGGTCGGAGTCTTAACTCCAGCACCGGTCACCACCAGGTGCCAAGTTAGTCACCTGTTCTGTGTTGAAAAGAATTGCTCAAGCAAGCAAAGCTTCTAACTTTGGAATTAGACTCTGTGTGAAAGCCCTTAATGTCATCACCATCCTGTCCCACTTCCTCGGGGCTCTGACAGGCTGGTGGGGATGTGGGCACCGCCCTCTCGTCCCCAGACGCCTCCGGGCGGTGAGAAGGCTCAGGGCTGGAGAAGGCGGCGCCGGAGCCTGTGTGGGGCCCCTGGCAATCTCGGGGCAGTGGCAGATAACGTCGTATCAGTTTTAGTGCACAACGAGCCTTCGACTATGTGCAATCCTGCCAAATAATGGCCACGGTAAGTGTGGTTGACGTGCTTGACAAAACAGTCCTGACATTTGTTTCCTTGGAAGGAGGACGTTTAAGGTCTCCACTCTCAGCAGCTTTCACGTCTTCACGTCTTCTTTCATTAATGACATTCATCCTGCTGTGGGCACACGTTTAATCTTCAAGCTCAGAGTTTTCTCTGGAGATCTCGTCGCTCCAACAGAGGCGTCTGCAGACATTTTTCTGTGACAGACAAAGAGTTTTGTCCAGCGGGTTTGGCGTGCTCACAGCAGGTCACGGGCCGCCGAATGGCTCATGCTGAGCGCCGTGTCGGCGCCCACACGCCTGGACCATACGAAGCGCAGCGCAGCTCCCAGGGAGGGAGCTTCAGGCCGCGTCAAGCCCTCTGCCCGGCGGTCGTTTGCCGTTTTGCTCCTTCTGCAAATCTCTGCTTTTCCTGAACTGTCACCACAGATGTCAGCTCTGAGGGCAGTTTTCTGCTTAGTCTAGATGCAAGGACACAACTGCCTCTCTTTCTCCAACACCGGTCAGCCCAGGCCCTGTCTACCCGCGAGGGCCACGGTCCCTGCTGCTGCCCACTCGGCGACTGTGCCCCCCCGAGGCCTCCTCCACTCTGTGCTCTGTGCTGACCAGACGCCGTGTGCACGGCCTCGGTGAGTCAGGGCAGGGCTCCCGTGACCACGGAGACAACACACACGTGAGCACATGCGCGTGCACACATGCGCGTGTGCGGTCGTGATTGCATAGGACACAGGACACGGAGAGGAGGACTCCCTCCGGTCTAGGCTGAGCCTGAGCCTGAGCCTGGCCGCCTGCAGGTGAGCGTCACAGAACACGACAGACGTGGCTGCGTGGACCCCTGGGAGCCTGTGACTCCCTCTCCCTGCTCCCATGAGGCTGTCCCCACGCTGACCCTCTTCGCTGTCCAGTCCTGGAGGAGAAGGAAGCCCCCAGCACCTCCCTCAGGACAGAGCCACAGATGCTAACACCCCGCAGTTGAAGACTCGACCTGGCTCCTCAGCATCGGTCCTGTCGGTCACCAGTGCTGCCGGCGGTTGCCTGGTCCGGTGTGGCCCGGGGAAGAGTCACGGGGGGGTCGGCCTGCGTGCTGCTCTTCCTTCTGCTCTTTGCAAAAGCAACGCACTGTCTGTCCAACGAGGACTCGTGGTTCCCCCACCAGCCACATCCGCCCGACCTCGTCCCGGCCCGTTGCTTATACTCACAGCACGTGCGTGCGCATCCAGGTGTCCATGTTTTTACAAAGACGGTTCGGTGTCCCACGCCTGCCTCTCTGGGCTCGACCTTTATTCCTAGAGCAACGCCTTCCATCTTCTCCGGTTTTAGTTCACGTCTCCGTCAGTGTGAAAACATGAGCATAGTTCCATGCCTCATTTTTCAGCTTTAGGCTAGTGCTGACTCAGCTCCCTGAATTCATGACTCCCAGGCCCTGTCCCCACGGGCTGTTTGCAAAACATCACGGCTTGTTTATCAAACACTCGTGCAGTGCTTACCCCTCCCGGCGGCGCGGAGACCTTCATAAACGTGACTCTTTGGAGCTTCCTGGCAATCTTGAGTAGACACTAGTGGTCCTGTTTACAGATGGGGCAGAAAAGGTGCAAACAGCTTAGTTAATTGGCTCAAGGTAATAAAATTCCAGAGCCAGGACTTGAATACTGGTTACCTGGAACTGGAGTGCGGGGTTGAAACCATCCCATCTGATGCTGCCTGTTGGCCTTTCCTTTAGTTTATTCATCTAAATGACATGTTTGTTTCTTCATGAGAGATGAAAATATGAGTCTCCTGCTTGCATTTCTACTTTTCAGCTTCTGTCGGTTTTATTTTTATACTGTCAAGATTCTGGCAGTCTCAATCTGGGAATCATATTATGTCTTTCATATGTTGTCTACGGTTGAATTGAAAGAATAAAAGTTAAGGTAGGATAGTAACAATTTTGTGACTAAGATATTGTTTATTTCATGGTAAAGTGGACTGTGGAATTATATCTCTGCATGACCTCTGCACAGTAAATTTTCATAGCATCAAGATAAAATGTGTATGGTTTTCTTATTCTGCATCAGTTTGTTAAAATATGGCACTATATTCCACATTTGGGCCCCGGCTTTCAGAAATTATTGTTTTTCTTGGAGCTTCTAATTGTCTTTCTTGTTTATTTTGTAAGAAGAATAACGTGCCTTGAACGTATCTTCAAGTTGATCCAGATCCTCAAGCGCAGCGTCTACGGCGTTAAATACTCTACTCGCCCCTGGAGACGTCCTTCCTGGGCTTTTCTGACCTGGTTTCATGCTCTCAAAGGTTGTTCCTCGGGGAGACTGCAGAGTTGTCACCCAAGGCGTGATTTCCTGCATCTCTGGGTCTTCGTCCTCCCAGCTTTCCGGGACCCTTCCTCTGCTTGTCTCTGGAACGTCTTCCGGAGTCTGTCCTCAGCGGCGTCAGCCACCAGCTGTCTTCTTGGTTCTCTTTGTTCAGATACTGCCTCTGTCTCGGACTTTTTATCTCCTTTCAAGCCTTCTTGCTCTGCCTTGAAGTGTAACCTTCTTTATTTTTCATCTTTTTGTACAAAAATTTTTTTGAATTATTAGCAAAGGTTCACATGCAGCTGAAAGAAGCGAGATGGAGAGATTCTGTGTGCACGTGGCTCAGTTTGTTCCAGGGGTGGTGTCTTGTGTGACAATAGTCATATATTATCTCAGGACGTTGACATTGGTCAGCACTGACAACCTTATATGCATTTTTCCAATTTGACAATGTGTGTAGTACTTTATGCATTCCTCCGTGTGTATCAACCTGCGTGCACACCGAAAGGTCCGTGTAAAGAATAATCCCATCACAAGATCCTTGACACGATCCCATAACCACAGATACACTACACCTTCCCACTCAGCAGGTAACAGTTGCCAATCTAGGTCATCATTTTCAGTATGGTATTCCAAGAAGTAAGATCGTGTTTCAAGAATTCTATATATACTAAAGGATACGGTAGCATATGACTCATTTTTTTCATATATGATCCATCAAATTGTGTCTATCATTTTATTGCTTTTTATTCTATATTATACAGATGTACCAGTTTGTTTACTATCCATTGAAGGACTTTGGTACATTTCCAGCTTTGCTTATTACTAACGAAGTTTGTAAGAATATTTGTGGACAGGTTTTAATATAAGAAGGTTTTCATGTCTTTGGGATAATGTCCTAAAAGGAACTCATTAGGTCATGCGGTAAGTGCATTGCTTATTTTTAAAATAAACTTCCCTGTTCTTCTCCAGAGTGACTGTATCATTTTATTTCCCACCAGCACCTTGTGAGTGAGCCAGTTTCTCCACATCCAGCATTCGCATGGCCACCGCTCATGGGAGCCATTCTGATAGGTGTGTGGCGATCTCTCCCGGCGGTGTCACCACACATTTCCCGAAAGGCTAACGACGTTAGACACTCTCGTCTGCTTATTGACAACTGCATGTTCTTTGCAGTGAAATGTTTGTTTATATCTTTGCCCCTTTTCTAATTGGGTCTTTTCTTGCATTTTTATTGGGGAGTTTTGGGTTCTTTACACATTCCCAACATGAAACTCTGTTGGTTATTTGGTTTGCAAATACTTTCTCCCAGCCGGCAACAGGGCTTTTCGTTTGTTTAACAGTCTTTCATGGACGAAAAGGGTTTTCTTTGCATCTAGCTTACTTCAGAGGTTCAGTTTATCAGGTTTTCCTTTTGTGTGTCGTGCTTGTGTTTCCAAGTCCAGGACTGGCCACCTGTCCTCGTTCCTCTCACCTGCTGCGTGGCACGTGGCTTCTAGTCTGGCACCACCACTAACAACCCTGGGGTAAAGCAGTGTATGCATCAGTCTGTGACCAGGAGGAGTTATCTTTTGAATAAGGCATGAGGTGTCGTGGAGGTGGATTTTACTCTACGTTTTGCTTATGGCCTTCAAGCACTCTCACATCACTTGCTCTTTTATTGAAAGCACCATCCGGCCTCCACTGGCCTGAAATCAGTTGGGCGCATTTCTGTGGGTCTGTTTCTGCAACCGTCTTGTTTCTTTGATCCACTTCAGGCGTGTATAACTCACAATCTCCCTCTGGCCCTCAGGTCAAGGTAAAGCAGGTGCTGAAGTGAGAGTCACTGAGGCCCGGAGAGTTTCAGTCATGTCCCTTGATCCGATGATCAGGAAGGAAGGGGTATTCTTTTCTGCACTCTTATGTTTCTAACTCATGCTCACTCTGCAGAATGCAAAGGCCTGTTTCCTTTCTTTAATAATGAGTGAACATTGTCAAGCTCATTTACAAGGTCAGCGCCACCCTAATACCAAGTTCAAGCAAGGACATTACAAGCAAAGAAAACTGCAGGCCCATGTCCCCAGTGCACACGACGGCAGAAATCTTCAGGAACAAAATGCGAGCACCTGAATTCACCAGCACGTGGATCAAAGACCACGATCAGGAGACATGGATTCCTGGGATGCAAGGAAGACTCAACATGCAAATCAGTACAGGAGATGCCCCACACTATGGAGTAAGGATGAAATGACAGGGTCATCACAATAGATGGAAAAAAATCACTTGATTTTCAGCATCCTTTGTGACAAAACATTCAACAAATTAGGTACAGAAAGAATCTACCATCACATAATAAATTTATGACACACCCAGTCAACACCAGATTCAGGAGCAAGACAAGGAGCCCACACTCACACTGTGATATCTCTGATACGAAGAATCAGAAAAAGTTACACCGATAGAACAGAGCAGAACAGTGATGGAGGTGGGCGGGCAGGGAGGGTGGGGTTATGTCGCTCAGAGTGCGACCTTCTGGGTACAAGACGAGCAAGTTCTTAGGACTGGATGTGCAGCACGGCAATCACACTCCATGATACTGGATTGACAACTTAGCACTTGCTAAGAGAAGAGACCTGAAGCTTTCCATCCCCCAAAAGTAACTATGTGAGGTGATAGAGGTGTCGATTATTTTGATTGTGGTAATCATTTCACAGTGTACGCAGACATCAAATCATCAAGTGTAGACATTTTAAAAATCAGGCTACAGACTAAATAGATACAATTTTCATTTGTCCATCATACCTCAAGAAAGTTAGGACAAAAAATAGATTCATGACATGAAAACGAGAACAAAAGCACTAAAAGGGCAAAGGTGAGATCACAGCACCAGCTTCGAACGTGGATCCACACGTGATCACATGTGTTGGCAACTCTGGGTTTGACAGAAGTCACCGCACAGCTTTCCGTGCAGGTGCCGGCTGCTCACTCTCCGGGACCAGCAGGCGTCTTGACCGACGCAGCGTCTGAGCGCCCCGTTTTAATAAGCCTGACGTCCAGGCTGCTGTCTCCGGGCGTCTCCCAGTGAGGTCTGCGGTGGGATAAGGAACAGACACCCAGCCCACATTCCCACAGAGAAACTCTGGGGTCTCGGGAGCGGTTCCAGCAAGCGTGCTGTGCTGGTTCAGTAAGTCAGAGGACCCACAGCTCTTCGGCGGTGATCAGTACTGACTCGGTGGAGAGCTGGAAGGAAGAGATCCTCTCTCGATGATTTATTTTCTGCTGCATTTCCCTTGGCAATGCCTGAAACCAAAGCCTGGGCGCCCTTCACTGCAGGGAAGAGAGTGAGCACACAGAGCTGTTTCTTGTTCATCACTCAATTCCAGTGGCAGTTGGTTTAAATCATAGTTTCCCTTTGATTGATGCTACTTTCCATTTAAAAGTACTGGCTTCACTTTGTTCTCTTGATTAAATAGAAGACATGAAATTCAAACAATCCCGAAAGTAACTTTGAAATGATTTTAGTAATAGATACACAATCTAAAACCAAGAAATTTACTGTCAAGAAGAACAGCCTTGTGTTTCACCTGAATGATAAATGGAAGAGCCGTGAGTGGCTTTCAGATTCTTGCAATGCAAACACTCTGCTGTGTTCTCTGGCTTATCTACACTTGGAGGTTTCCTGAAGAAAGACACGCAAATGAATGTGGGTCATATGCTACGCGTATGCTGGCATTGCAAGGTTTGTGAATTGGTGCAAAATGAAATCTTTCTATGTCTGCGTTTGCCGTCTGAAAAGAGTTCATGTATAAATTGCTTAATGATAGTTTCTTTGGGGGACACTGTAGGTATTGCAATTCAGACATTCGCACAAAATTTCTTCTTGAGTCACCCAGAGGCCTTCATTCGTCTTGAAACCAGAGGACTGTAAACTGGTGGGAGGCTGGACCCAACCCATGACACCCACCACCATGAGGTGGGACTCCCTGCGACCCCGAAACCCGAGACCCCGACTTCTCATGCCACTTGGAAATCTTCTGCAAGTCTGATTTTATGATGAGAGATACAGTCCAGACTGTGGTCTTGAAGTAAACTTCCTTATGGATTTTCAAAGAACGTTGCCAAGAAACTGAACTCTCGTGAAATGTCATCCTCAGGGGCCAGTCTTGCTTTGGGAAGCATTCACTGAAAGGATGCACTCGGTGGAATTCAGACATCTCCCCATCTCTGGACTCTGTCCAGCCTGCACGCAGCCCGTCTGGCACTGCGCTCCAGTTTTCCCACACAGCCCTGGGCAGGTTCCAGGAGCTCACTTCGGCTCTACCGCTGCACATGCTCTGAGCACCAGGGAGGAGTAGGAGAAAACGAACCTCGGACATGAGAGTCGCAGATGAGACCCCGGGAGTGTGGGGGGATGTCCCGAGACCCGGGAGTTCTACCTGAGGCAGGGAGCTCTGCTCCGGGTCCCAGGGAGGGTCCCAGCCTGGGTGCCCCGGTGTGGTCATCAGGGACCACTGGGTACCAGAGCCCTGTGCAAATGGAGCATGAGAGGCAGAGAAACGAGAAGTGAACTATGCACGTCTGCATGCACATAACACAGATTTTCATCAAATGAGGGTATGCTCGTCCTTCGAGTGCCAACGAGGTGGTGGATGAAAGGAAACCAGAGTTCTCTTCTCTGACTCCCGTCTACGGTGGTGACTTGTTAGAAAGTCTCTCGTATCATCTGTGCTCAATTTTCCCACTCCAGTGAAGACACTAAACACGACAGTTACTTTGGCCACTTCTCGTTCGTCCCTTTGGATGGGCTTGAGGACATTGGGAGAGACGCGCCCTTCCAGTTCATTCCGAATTTCACTTCAGGGACAACCATCAGAAGCAAGAGTGCACCACAGCAGAAATGATGCAGGTAAGACGTGTAAGACGTGTTTTCTTCTTGGGAAGGTAGACCGTGAGTCTGAAACCTCTTTGTCTCCAGAGCGTGCATCTTCTTTCAAAAATATCAGTGATTGCACACGGTAGGCAAAATGACAAGGGCAATCTCAGATGCAGTTAAGAATTTGAAAATATGAAATTGCTATCAAGTCAATAGAGAAGCTTGAAGTTTCAAAAAATGAAAAGATGGACTGGAAAATTGCCAAAGATACAAACTACCAATTCCATGTCAATATTTCATTTCTGCAGCTATCAGAGAAATGCTAAGTAACGAAATATGAAATCCTTGTTATTAGCCAAATACTGATAAAAATGCAAATGAATTCTATTTCTCGTTTTCAGAAAGAAATTTGGTCCTAGAAAGCAAAAACTGTAAGTGTGGTGAATCTTTCAGTTCAGAAATTGTGTTTCTCAAAGTCGAGGGAGCCATGGGAAGTGTACACAAGACGTGTGCATTGAGCTCATTCCAGCACCGTTTGTAATAACAGAATACGAAAAGCAATTTAACTCATTCCACTAATTCTGACATATCCAGTGCTGTCATTCAACGTCTGTTTCTGAAAAACAGTGAATAATTAAGACAGGCTTCCATGTAAAATGAAAACAGAAGGGTGTGCATGGCATGATCCCCAGCATCATAATGATCAACATAAAACCTAACACCCAGTGTTATTTTGTTTTATTCTACTGTTAACCAAATGTCCAACCATGAAGATGCACTGCTTTTATTATTATAGAAATAAATGTTATTCTTAACTGAATCAACACGGAAAGCGCCTGCAGTGACCTCGCCACATCGTCACAGGCAGGTGCTCCTCGGCTGTGTGACCCCACTGCCAGGCGCACGCATATTCTCCAGTGTCCTGCATCACTGCCCCACAACATCAGCAGGGGACCTCAAAACTAGATTGTCCACATCCCCCTTAATAATCCTAAATAATAGAGCGAACTGAGGTCAGTCCCCCAAAGAGCACCATGAGCAGTGAGGAAGAATGATGCCCACCTGTGTAGTTGAGTGAGGCAGGCAGACGGAGGAGCGCGCGCCGGCTGCCAGCCATCTAGAGAGGAAGCTGACCACACACACTGCTCGCTACACTAGGGAGCCGTTTGGAGAAGAGTGTGTGAGGGCTTCTGGGGGCGGTTTCCGTTCCGTGTCGCCACCCGTTTGTGCCGGGCTGAGAAACCCACCCCCATGTACAGCCCTGCGCGCTGCTGTGAGTTTCCTGGAGCTCGGTGCAACGCTTGCAAGCAGGTTAGTGAATATTTAGTTAATATGATGGGGACGTGGAAATGGGGGCATAAAAGGAAAGAGCAAGAGGAGACGAAGCAGGTCACCCGGGTGCCCCAGAGAGGAAGACCTTGTTCGAGGGAAGGAGCGAGAACGGAGGGGCGGGCACAGGGCAGAGGGCGAAAGCTGCTCCCACATGAAGTTTGAACAAGTGCCTTGGCTCATGCGCTGAATCCCTTGCCGCTACCACTTCAAGGAGTCTCTTTTGTCCTCGCCGTTCCCTTTATCTGGAAGATTTATTTTCCCTAGTTGTCCCTGGCTCTCTCCGTTCAAGTCTTTGCTCAAGGTTCACCTTCTCCAAAGGGCCACTCACTGAGCACTTACTTAAAGTAAATGCCTCCCTTCCCATCACACACATCCGCTGGTCCCCACAGCTCCTTTACTCGGCCTCGTGGGACTTGCCGTGTGCGCTGAACTGTACACGGACACAGACACACACAGACACACAGACACACCACACACATACACAGACACAAACACAGACACAGACACACACAGAAACACACATGCAGACACACATACACACCACACACAGACACACACACAGACACAGACACACACAGACACACACATGCAGACACACATACACACCACACACAGACACACACACAGACACACAGACACACACAGAACATACACACAGACACACATACACACCACACACAGACACACACAGACATGGACAGACACACACACAGAGACATGGACACACACACAGACACACACAGAGAGGCACGGACACACACACAGACACACACTACACAGACATGGACACACACACATAGACACACACGCAGAGACACACACACAGACACAGACACACCGACACGGACACACACGGACACACACACACTATATCACTATAGATATAAATATTCCTTTGCTCCACAGAGTCTAAGCTTCACGGGACTGAGGGAAGTTTCTCCCCAGTGTCTGCAGACTTTCCAGGCATCGAAGTTGTGGAAACGCGAGTTGAAGCAGTGCGGCTCCCCTGGGCCCGTTGCTCCTGCGACAGGGCCGCTCTCACAAAGGTGCTGACGGGCCCTGTCCTGCGATGTGTCCGCATCTCCCTCGCACACAGCCCACGGCGCGCTGCAGAGGGCAGCTTCCCAGGGTAATTGGAAGCAGACTTAGCAGCTGCAGTCGGAAATGGGTGTTTGGAGGCTGGCAGAGCCCCGAGTGCCGGTATTTGCTCTGAGTTGCACGAGCTGCTGGCTCATTTCGTGCCGAAGGGCAGCTCCCAGCGTGGCGAGAGCTCCGCTGAGAAGGGTGGGCGGACAAAGTTGGGACCACCCGAGCCCACGGGGAGCTCCTCCGTACGGGGAGCTGGCAGAAGCGTGCGACGCGTTCTCACGGGCTCTGCGTGTCCCAGATGCAAGCATTCCCAGAGTGTGGTTCACACGTGACTTCCTGCCTCATATTGAATTTCAGCCGCTCCGAGGCCACTGTCTGAGGCTGTCCTTGCAGCTGGCTGAGCTCAGCTGGTCGGATCCGGTTCTGGAAAAACATGCTAGAATTGTCCCGATCTGTCGATTTTCTGGCTCAGGCAGCTGATTCATTTGCCTTGTGCTGCAGCCCGATGAGCTGGACGGGGCGGGGCACACACACTCCTTTGCGCCGGTGGGAGATGCTGCTTGCTCACTGGTGGTGTGTCTCTTAGGGCAGCTGCCCCGCGGGTCAGTTAGGTGCCTCCGACCTGGCGGTCAGACCTCAAGTCCTTCCGTTTTAGGAAATGTGTAAAATCCTTAGCGGTTTGCATGCTGTCCCGCTTCGTGTCTGCTGGCTTCCACCTAACCCAGTGCCTAATCCACGTTCACACTGACAGTCCCTGCAAGTCCCGAGTCTGGATCTCTTCAGACCAGACCGAAATAGTCCGGAAAAGGGCGGGGGATGTCACCTGCCCGTAAATCCCGCTCCTCTTCTGAGTATATCTGAGCACCATTGATTTCCATGCTCTACCACGCAGCCTGGGAGAGGACCTCCGTGCCTGAAACGTCCTTCGGTGCTGCACGGTGTTTGCATGATGAGCGACTTGATCGGGCACCTCTGGGTCCTTGACTATGTCGACAGACTCAGCATTTTCATAATCAGTTTCCTTTAAAGGTCAGTTACCTTGTAGTTCTGTTCTCTTGACCAGCAAATGCTCCGATGGCGTAAAGAGGCAAACCATTCGGCCTAAAGAGCGCGCACAGCCTCCCGTCCCCGCCTGACATCACCCGCGCTTTTCTAGATGCTGGGGCAGCCAGAGCTGCTGGCATCTGTGTGTCCACGAGGCTCTGAGGGTTCGGGACACATTCCCTCCACCGTCGGTCAGGACAGAGGCCTCGACGTCACGCTGAGCCGGTGACGTCTCTCAGCGCGGCTGCTGGAGGCTGCGTGCCCACTTAGAACTCCCAAGTCACAGCGCCCGTCTGGACCAGCCACGCTCTCCGCAGAATGGTGGTGTGGTTATGACATCTTTCCTCGATGAAGCATAGACATAGCAATGTCGAGAATGGCGTCTTACTCTAGATGTGCTTTCTGTCGCCGTTCTTCACGGAGGACGCCTCACCGATGAGCCTCTCTCCATCCTGACTGTCGTCTTCCCTTTACCCTGCTGCCCGGCTCAAGGCCGGACTCTGCCTCCCGGGAAGCTGCGACTATGAGACCTGGGTGGGAAGCTTCTCGTCTCCCAGTGCGAGCGTGTCCTGCCTGTAAGTCTGCTTGTTCTTCTTGAGGACTCCTTGATCGGCTGGTGTTCCAGGTCGCCTCATCTTGTGGGTCCTCGCTAATTCCCGATGCTCTGACCGGCGACAGAAAGCGCATCTAGAGTAAGACGCCATTCTCGGCATTGCTATGTCTATGATTCATCGAGGAAAGATGTCATAACCACCCCAGTTTGCATATAGAAATGCTGCTGACTTTTGTGTGTTGATTTTATATTCTACCACTTTGCTGCATTCATTTATTGTTCCCAGCAGTGTATTTTTTGTGTTTTCTTTAGGATTTTCTAGGTACAATATCACATCATCTGCAAATAATAGTTCTATTTCTTCTCTTCCAAGTGAATTTCCTTTAATGTGCTTTTCTTGCCTTGTTACTCTGGTCAAAACTTCCAGAATTATTTTGAATAGTAGTGGTGAGAGTGGACAACCATTTCTTTTCTAGATTTTAGGGGAAAGACTTTCATCTAATCTGATATTGGCAATGGTTTTGTCATAGATTGGTTTTATTATATTGAGTTATGTATCTTCTATTCTAATTTTGATGAGGGTTTTAATCATGAGTGGGTGTTGGACCTCATCAGATGGATTGCGTGCATTCCCACAGTCATGGAGAACACATCGCCACTATAACACAGCACATGCAAGATAAAGGAGGTGTATTCAGGGCAGAGAGAAAGAGTACGTTTGGTCCAAACTGAAAGTTTGTGGACAATTTCTGGATACACTGATACCAGAGGTGAGATTCTCCAGAATGATTAAAATTGAAATAAGAAAAAAAAAATGTGAGGACATTGTGAGAAAAGTTTCCAGGGTATTGAACTGTGCAGCCCAAAAAAGATACGTTGGAGTCCTAACCTTTACCTGTGCGTCTAGAGACGGTGTTTACCAAAGTAATAAAATTGAAATGAGGTCATTAGGGCAGGATCTAAGCAGATAAAAGCAGTGTCCTAGTAAGGAGGGAAGTGTGGACACAGCCATGAAGGGAGGACACCTGTAACCTCGAGACGGCCATAGACTAGCGAAGGAAAGACACCTGAAACCGTTTTCCCCAGGGACCTCAGACAGAACCCATTGTCCTGTCACTTTGGTGGCAGAGTGCTAACCCCAGAACTCGGGAACCACATTTTGTGTGTAAGCCACTGAGTTAAGGTAACTGGTAGACGAATACTTGCCCTGAACCGGCTGAGGTGACCGCGTGAAATCAGGCACCGGCCTTGGACCCACTGGGTTGGCCACGGCCTGTCAGCCGTTCCCAGAGGCTCTGTTCTTGCCAACTCCGCCTCTCTCCCCGGGCTGTGTCCCTGTCCTGCTCCAGGTCATCCCATTCCTGCCTGACCGGACCTGCTCTGACACATTGTCATTTGGACTCGACCTGGCATCGGCCAGTCCCTGTTTCTTCCACGGGCCCTCATGTGTCATCCCCTAGAGCAGGCGCCGGGTGGCAGGCAGGCCCAGTGCATGAAGAGGGTCACTGAGCTGCGGGGAGACCAGGGGACCCTCTACCACAGCCTGCTAATCAGAGTCCTCTCTCGTGAATGCCGGTTGTTGTCATTCTCTCCCCTCGTCTCCAGAAGCAGGCGGTGAAAAGCACTTAGCGCCCTGGCACAAAACATTCTGATGAGAAATATTTAGCTTTTAAGCCGTTTCCTGAGGGCAGATCCTGCTCTTGAAAACCATGATGAATTCAGGATGCTGTTATCACTCTGCTTCGACTAACCTGATCTTTTATTATCTTTAGGGAGCTGGAGTGAATAAACAAATGTCTGTCTGTTCTTACTTACAACTGCATGGTTGGTCCCTACAAAGCAGCCCTTCTGCAGCCCTTTCCTTCCTTGCAGGACTTGCGAAGCGTTGAGGCCTTTCTCCGCCGTCAACCAACTCCTGACCCCACCCGCACCCCCACCCCAACTCCTGACCCCCCAACCCGGCGCCCCTGCAGCACAGCGCCAGCGGCGCGGGGTGCTGGGGGCTCTGACGGGGCCGCTTCTCGGCCTCTGCCCCACTCTGCCACCTCTGTGGTGCTCATCAGACCCACCAGCCAGGACACGGGCTCCTGAGGGGCAGGACGGGCTGGGTGGCGTCACCCCTTTCGCACGTGCGGCCTGCTGAGAGTCTGCATGCCCAGACAGCGCCGCTGCACCTCTGAGGCCCCGAGGCCCTCCCCGCTCCCCACCTGGCCGCCACAGGCAGGCCGTCACTGCAGCGGCCGGACCTGCTTGACACCGCCACCAGCGTCCAGCCCCAGCCCCACACTCCGTCCAGCTGCAGAAGTAGGTCCTTCCCTCCCTCACAGGCCCCTGCCTTCCTGCTCTTCCAACCCTTCTTGGAAGCAGCTCAGACGGCTGCAGCGCTTGGCCGTGCCTGTCTCTAGGGAGGGCTTGACCAGCTGGCCACACCCCATGTTTCCAGGGGCTCCCATCACCAAGGAAATGTGATTCAGCCAGTAATTGGTATTTTGTAATCACAGCTTCTATAATCCTTTGAAAAGATGACACATGTAAATATGACTTCTGTATCTCTATATAAATACAATAGACATAAAACTTTTCCAGGGACCCAGTGACACAGAGCACACTCGTGTGATGCTTGCATCGCCTGAATGCAGTTCCCATCGAAGGTGCATGAGTGTGCATGTGAGTCTTCAGCTGTGGTGTCCAATACAGGAGCCACTGGCCACACACAGAATTTTCAGTGCAAACTATCACTATTAAGAGCAATTGGAAATGCATCTCCTTCGTCACAGTTGCCTCATGCTTAGGGGCTCCCGCGTGATGCCTCAGAGGAGAGGGCCCTCTGGCTGCGGAGCGGCGCTGCCTGGGGTCACATGGCCAATGCAGGCGCAGCCCCTGGGCCTTCTGCTTCACGTGCATCTGCCACACTGCACGGGTTCGTTGAAACGTCTGTCACTGAGAATGTGTCCCAGTGACACTGTGTCTGTGTCTCCCGAGCACGTCAGGGCCTGGCATTCTGCACTAATGGGCTGTTTCCATGCTGATTACGTGCTGTCTGTCACTGCAGATAACATTGCAATCAGCCCTCTGCAACTCTCACGTGGCCTTTCACGGGCCCGTGATTACTGTCTAGAAATGAAATTTCCACGTCGAAGTGCGCGTCCATCTCCGTCATTGTCGGCGCTGAAACCGTCCCTGTCAGCGCACAGCCCCCCACAGAGCCCCAGTGTGCTCGCCTTTCCTTTGTAGCCGGTCCCACTAAAGACTTCCCTTCTCGTTTCTCCTTTCATTTCTTCTTTACTTGTCGTTCAGGAGCGTGTCATTCGACGTTCATGTACCTCTCATTTTTCCACTTTTTGCTGCTTATTTCTCCTAGATTCATGTCATTGTGGTCAGAAGACACTTGGTTTGATTTCACGCCTCTTACTCTGCTCAGAGGAATTTGGTGCGTGGCGTGAGGTCTGTCCTGGGAAGGCTCCACGTGAGAAGGACGTGCGCTGCTGCTGCCGCTGGATGACGCTCCCGCAGGGCCTTCGGTCTACACTGCGCAGGTCCAGTGGTCCTTTGTTGATTTCCGTCTGGATGAGTCCTGTTCTTCAAAGTGTGGTGTCATGGCCGCTGCTGTGCTGACTGTCTTCTTCTCCCTCCATGCGTGTTACTAGCTGCTCAACACATGCTTCGTGGTCCCCTTCCCTCCTCCCTCCCTCCTGTCTCCCCCGCCCCGTCCCTCCATCCTCCCTCCCTCCTTCCCTCTCCCTCTCTGACTTCCTTGTGAGCTGGTGCTTTTCCACGGTCCGCACGCTTTGCTGCCCTTCCCTTCCCCATGCTGTGGGCATTTAGAACAGGTCACCCGCACACACTCGCTTGGGCACCAGCTGCAGGGACGGACACAGACGGGGGTCAGCTGTAGAGCTCACATGCTCACGGGCACTGTGTGTGCCCTGGCTGGTGACAAGCTCCACGATGGCTGCAGACTGTCCCGGGGGTACTGGCCAAAGGCAGCGATGGACACCGGGTCGGCCGTGTGCCGGAGCCCTGCTGGAGAGGCGGCCGCGGGGCACACGGCCGGACACACGATGTGGGCGCCGAGGCTGCTGTCTTGTGCAGGGACATCAGAAGCCAAGCTCACTGCCCGTGCCGCCCCGGCTCTGCGTGGGCCTGGGGAAGACCGCGGGCACTGGCATCAACGCAAGGGCCGCCTGCAGGGCAGGGGCTGTCACCATGAGCAGGGCTCCGCGGTGACTGCCGGCCACTGGTTCATCGGGGACGCTGCCCAGTGTTCGCGCTGACGGAGTCCTTCGCGCTGCCCAGCTGCTGGCAACAGCCCTGCTTCTCTTCCACCTTCCTCCGTGCTTTTCAGCTTTGCCAGTCGGATGGGGCTTTCTCTCAGGCCCTTCACGTCCCGCCGGAGACTGGAGAGGCCGGTTGACTGCTCTCCTGACGACGGGCGTCCTTCAGCGGACGTTCTCCACCGGCGGTGGGCCGCGCTGCTCTGGGGCAGACGCGAGACGCCATCTCCTTCACCTGCTGTGCAGCTGCTTTCAGGCCTCTGGTTCTGCTGCGTTGCGAGAATTTTTCCACGTGGACTCCAAGCTCCCCCGCAGCTGACTTTGTCCCTGGAGAGTCATCTCAGAGCTGCTCTCTGGGGCTGGAAGGAGAGGCCAGAAGCTACTGTCACTGCTTTAGTGACACTCTGCCTGTCACGGTCTGTGCTGAATGAGTCACTGTGCTCAGCGGCCGTCACCAGCTCCTTAGGAATAACAGTCGGCACCCAGTAAATGGCAGAGATATCGCACTAGCCAATGCACCACTTTTTCTGGCCCCCCAGCCCCGGGCTGCAGTGGGGCTTTAACAATTTCTCCAGGCGGTGTCCCTGGATGGTAAACACCTACCCCGGCATGGGGTAGCAGAGATCTGAATGCAAATGCTTGCTGAAAAGTCTCAGAATACATACAATATATGCCTGCATGAGACAGAACAGGCAGGGGGGTGGGAGGCAAAGGCTGAGCCACAGTATAGTTGCAGCTGAGGCCTCACTGGCACCTCTGGGTGCTGCAGAGCTGGGAGGACCCTACAGAGTTGTCCCAGTGTCGCAGGACAGCAGGCCCCTGAGCCTCTGTGCTGGCCAGCTACTGCCCAGACCAGCCTCCCGAATGGGCAGGGACAGCTCCCAGTAGCTGACAGAGGGTCCCGGAGCAGGAGGACAGACGGAAACACTGACGGGGTCTCAGTGGGTCCTGGAAGTCAGCTAAGAGCATCGTATCTGGTGAACTTCTTAGTCCCGATCCATTTTCTGGGCTTATGTAAGATGTTCGTATCGGGCCGTGGGTCTCTCAGAGAGAAACGCCACAGTTTCGGCGAGTCTGCTGCATCTTAAACTATTTCAGTGACATAGCTGGCAAGGAGATGCAAGTCCACAGAGAATGGAGTGGTGGACGCCGACGCCCGCTGCAGAAGGCGCAGGGGGAAAGCGCCGAGAAGACGGGCGTGTGTGGGCACTGGAGGTACAGTCGACATCAGCTCTCAGAGGCCTGATGAAGGCGTTGTGTGGTTCCGGGGTGGGGGTCACGCGGTGGGGCCGTGAAATGAAAAGAGCAGAAGTGGGTCTTTCTCTTTGGGGGACTCCGAGGAAGAAGACAAGGACAGTTCAGGGAAACGCCGCGCACGGGGCTGGCTGAGTGCCGCAACACGGGACACGAACGGGGAACAGGAGCCAGCCGCTGGCGGGTAGAAAGCATGCAATTTTAACCCTTGTCTGTAAAGTTCATTTTGACTGAGGCAGAATTGATACACTTAGCAGTATATTCGTTTTAGGCGTCCCAGGATGATGTGGTTTTCGCCTGCATTGTGGCAGGATCCCCGCATGAAGTATAGAGTCTGTCACCGCGCCTCATTCCACGAACTCTTTCCTTAGAGCGAAAACTTGTGAGATTTGTTTTCTTAGCAGCTTTCAGATACACAAAACAGTGTCTAACGGTGGTCCCCGCCCTGGGACCACGTCCCTCTCACTTACTCGTTCTTGCGCTGGAAGCTTCTACTGCTTTTCAAATGTCCTGTGGTTAGTGTCTCTTGTGCTGACACAACTCAAAAGGAAAATTTGAATTTTTTCTACATAAATTTGGTGAGAACATTCTAAACTAATTTGCATTTTCTAAAGATCTCCAGTTAGGCTGTTACAGTAACAGCCTGATAGAAATCGTCACAGCAACAGCGGGCACGAAGCAGGGGTTACTCGTCAGCACTGTACTAGAGATTTTAATTGCATCCCTGGAGAGAAATTGAGGAACTTGCAGAATAAGAAGACACGGCAAACAGTTACCGCAGGGTCAGCTGACCTTGTGAAGGAAGCACACGTCTGTATTCTCTCGACCGAGTGGGCGATTAGAACGGTGTTAAAAGACACAAATCGTATCTACTGAGCAGCGGCCTCCTGCAGCCCATGGCCTCTGGAAGGCTGATGTCTTTTCTTTGACTGAATGCGGGCTGACTCCGGACAGGCTGTGCAGGCGGTCGCTGTGCATGAGACTGCTCGTCCCGTCCGCCTGGGAAGAGAGCACCTGACGAAGAGAGCCAGGTTGTGTGGGGCGGCCGGAACACGCAGGGCGGGCCGCACACACTGAAACTTAGCTCGTGCATTGAACTTCGCTCTGAGGGTCTCTGGGTGAGTTTCTAAAAGGTGCCATCAGCCCGAGAGCAGCACAAACTCAGATCCAAGGAGAAAACTGCAGTGAGGAAGAGGAGCAGCGTGTGCTGCATTGCTCTGTTTTCTCACGTATTCGATACAGCTATTGAGCAATGCTGGGCAGACTACCCACTTGGGATATATAGTTATGGAATTATATTCACATTTTCCTCTGTTCCTCAAAATAAAAGGAACTCTCTTTACTGAGAAGAGTAAAATAACGAAGTGACTTAATACAGCCCATGTCACATTGCTGCTGCCTGATTGACTAGAAAAGGGAGAAAGCCTCTCCTCATTTGGGGCATTTCACAGAAGCCACTTACCTCCTTGGGGTGAAGGCAGATGAAAGATGCCTGTGTGGTGGGGTGTGGGGTCAACGATGGACGTGCATGGGGGAGCCTGGCTCCCGCAGAGGGACTGATTTTGCACGAACAGCAGGTGGGAGAGCAGCCTGCACGTGAGGAGTGACACCAGCTCCGTGTCACCTGTCGGATTTCTGCAGCGACCAGCACAAGCGGACTGCTGGAGCCACGCAAGTGTGCCACCCAGCCCTGCTGCAGCTGACACAGCTCTACTGCTCTGCGGACTTAAATATGGGGCGCGTGTCGCTGGCTGCAGCCTTCTGGAGGCACGAGGGGAAGAGCTGCTTTTGGTTGTATCAACCTTCCAGCTTCTGCATGAGATCCCTGGCTGGTGGCACCCTTGTCATCTTTCTAAGGTTGTCCCTTTGATGCGAATGTCCTCACCCTCCTTCCGTCATCACATCTTGCGCCGTCTAGGATCATCTGATGACACTGAGCCCACCTAGGAGCCAAGGAACCCCTCGTCTCAAAATCCTATACCTGCAAGGTGACTTTCACCAGGAAGATAATGCATCTGCCGCCCCAAGATTAAGGCAGGGGAGTCTCTGGGGTGTTCTTCCAGCTACTGTGGCGAGAATGCAGAGTTAGATTATCATGTTTTCAATGACGGTGCTGCCCTGGTTTCATCTGCAGTTGAACCAAAGCTGCCCATGGTCAGGGCTCCTGCAGTTTAGCCCCTGACAGTCAGCTGCCTGTGTCTCTGGATGGATCTGCTGGGTCTCCTGCAAAAGGGCCTCTCTTGGTGGAAAGCAGGCTGTGAGGGCTGTGTAAAGAAGGGAGAAGGGGGGTGTCCTGAGTAGAATCTTAGGTTCTCTGGGAAACCTTAGAAGAAGCCTGCCATCAGGCTGTCCTCCGGTACGTGAACCGTGAGGCCAGAAGAGTGAGGAACCGTGAGGAGGCCTGTGGCTGAGAAGAGGGCGGGGGTGGAAAACGGGGGGAATGGGCTGGGAGCTGGAAGTTGCTTCCATCTCAGTCCCTCGCTGCTCCAGGCAGGAGAGAGCCTTGGGTGCAGGCCGCTGGCCCTCCAGCCCTGAATTCAGAAGATGCCGCCGTCTGCCTGCCCACAGAAATGCTGGAAGCATCTTAAGCGCCCTGGACAAGGACGGCCACCCCGAAAACTGAAGTCTCACGATAAGATATGCTCCCAAGGGAGTAGCTAAAATCCCAGGTTGTTTTCTTGCTTTTATCCTTCCAGGTGCCTCCAGCCCCAATATGCACATGTCCGCAGGCACACACACTCACACGCACAACTTACACACAAATCACCCCCTTCCTTCAGTGCACACCTCACTGGGCTCTCTCAATGCGCTTTTGTAAAAGTGAAAACACAGACATTATGTCTCGTTGTAATTGCAAAATCAGTATGTGTTTATGCAGATTTGAAGATAAGAGATGTTTTTCAGAGTAAGGAATAAATACTGGGAGCAAGAAAAATGACAAAAAATGCAGTGCCAAAAAAATCTTCTAATTGAATATTTGTAGCTCGTTTCCAACTGACCAAAGAGGCTACAACTGAAGAGATGAGAGATAAGGCTTCACTCTCCATGGAAATGCACGACACCCACAAATCTGTTTCTTATAGACGCTCCAGCTATGATACTTCGGATCTTGAGCTTTTTTTCTTAGCATTTGGAAATGAATTGTCTACACATAATGACTTGATATGCTCACCATCTGAATGAAAAACATGTTTCCTCTAAAGACTGCACACGCTCCTTCACGTTGGGCTGGGAGGTTTCCCCTGAGCAGCGGCCAGAGAGGGGCGGCGCCTCCTCTGGAAGGGACACAGGTCCAAGTACGACCGCAGAGCCATAGCCCTCAGTTCTGCCGGCCGGGGAATGACTGGGTATAGCGCTCTAGGAAAATAATCTGTAGCATCCATAAGGAGCCTCAAAAGATGCATTTTTAAAAAATAAATTAAGTCTATTTCCAGGAACCTAGAAACTTGGGCAATACATGCGAATAATGCATCCCATAGGTTTATGCATCAGCTCATCACAGCATGAGTTAGATCTGTCATTACTGAAGGGGAATGATATATGTGATCTTTTGATCAATGAGATAAACAAAAGCAATTTTGAAAGTGTGCGAAGGCCGAACTCCTTCTACCATCGTTGTCTGGGCTGGTGCGCGCTGATCATCCGATCAATAGATATGAGGATAACAAAACACACTGGAAAGATAAACAGAATCCCACTAACATGTACTGAAAAGGCAGGTCATTCCATCTAGCGTGAGTGTTTTCATTATTTGAGAGGACATATTTTTACTATATTTGTAATTAGAAAAATAGCCATTTTCATTTTGAACGCACTCATTGAATATTCAGCCTATAAATGAGAACTACAATACAAAAAGAAAAGTTTTAAATAGATAAATATCACCCTGACAGTTCCAAAACAGAATCTTCATGTATTTTCTGGTCTTTCATTCAGATTTCGATGGATCAAAAATAAACGTAAAGGGCGCAGTGCGGTGGAGCTGCGGCCAGGCCACCCACCTTGGGAGGAGAGGCCGCGAACCCCTGGGGTCGAATCCTGGGCTGGGGGGAACAACCAGTGTAAATAACTACATAACTCTCCCTGCCTCCCTGCCTACTCACCTTCAAGCCTGCCTCACCTTTCCTTTGAAATAAATAAGTAAATAAATAAACGTAAAGTTACATTTTGACCCATGCGGGTGTCTGTAACGCATGCATCTTTATTTTAATAATATGTACATTTTTGTCAAGCGAGTATGATGGCCATTAGTCATGTAAGCATCCTCTAAGGGTTAATCATTCATATGCTTGCAAGTATGTTGCCCCTCTGT
Organism: Solenodon paradoxus; assembly: GCA_004363575.1. Taxonomy (NCBI): domain Eukaryota; kingdom Metazoa; phylum Chordata; class Mammalia; order Eulipotyphla; family Solenodontidae; genus Solenodon; species Solenodon paradoxus. The sequence goes on along the minus strand of RJWH01004470.1, from coordinate 21,621 downwards.
TAGCATGAAGATGAGGGTCTTTGCCGCGGCTCCTCGCAATCCCGTCGCGGTGTCTGGATGAGACGGCAGAGCAGACGGCGGTCAGCGGGCTGCCCTGTTGGGGCGCAGGGCCGGCGAGGGGCAGCCACTGGAAGTGAAGTGGGCTTCAAGCCCGGGTACATCTGCTCGTCTCCATGTCCTGTGCACCTGCTCCAAGGCCAACACGGTCAGGACCAGCCTCTCTCCCTCTGCTGCCCTCCTCAGGACCAGCAGTCTTGGGACCTTATCTTCTGCGACTGGACAAGCAGCAGAAGGACTTCATTATTTTCCTGCACATGTATTTTATTATGAAATAAGTAAACACACTTTAATATCACCAGTGACTGCACACGTACATATACACACATGCATGTACATAAATGCACACACTGACACACATGTATGCACATGCAGACACATATGATGCATATATTCACATATGTATACAAACATATACAACACACATATGCACATGCAGGCACAGATATTCACACATACATCCATACACATATCTTTTGACCATTACTTTCCTGTGAGAGTCAAATAGATCCTATTTTTCCTATTCAAGTAAGATCTCTAAATTAAGTGTATTAATTTACTGTCTTTTTTGCACGTAGTGTATTTTCCTCTTGGTTTGTTGTTTCTAAACCCCGTATGTAGTCAACTGCACTGTGCAGAAATTTTACTTTATTGTGCAGTGATGTGTGTCTGTCTTTTCATTTGTGGTTTCTCTTCAGCTGATAATGCACAGTTTATTCACATATTTTATTCCAATGCATGTATGTTCTTAGAAAGCCGTTATAATCTATCTGGAATGTAACTGCAAAGTGTCTGGTAAACATCTTACTTTTAGCCCAGATTACAAAGCAAAAATCCCAGCTATAATTTTATAAATAGAGGAAGTACATTTCCTAATAAAGTGAACGGCAGCGCAGACCCAGAATGTGGGAGAAGCGAGCGTGAGGAAGAAGTTTTACGGACAGTCTTGTCTTCGAGACCCAGGTCTCACGCTCCCAGCAAGAAGCAGGCCTCCCAACACAGACGTCTTGCGCTTGTCAGGAGCGCCCTCCGCGCCTGCCTCCTCCTCCTCCTCGGAGGGGTCGCCCGGCTCCTGGTGCGGCCCCGCCCCACAGCCGCACTGCATGTGGGACCTGCTGCAGCATCTGCTGCTGGCAGCCCTGTCCTTTGCTTGGCTTATACCGGACACAGGCATCTGAAACAGGTATGACGAGCATTTTCAATGAGAACCGATTAATGGCCAAGAAAAGTTCGGCAGCCTCAGAAAGCATGCTTCCTAAGAGGCAGGCGGGTCCTAACCCCGTGGGGAGGCCTGGCGTCCTGAGAGCTGTTTCTCCGGCTGGGGAGCTGCCTCCCACCTGCTGCCTCCCACCTGCTCCCTCAGCCCTGGTTGGCCCCGCGCTACTGGCCCCGCAGGCGCCTGAGGCTGCTCTCTGCCACCTCTGCTTGTGTGACCTGCTGGCGTAGCCCGGCCAGCCGTCTGGGCCCGGCAAGAGCAGATGCTGTGTTTCTCGGAGGCGGGAGCCAGCCGCTGGTCGTCTCCACGGTCATGGTGCATCCCACAGTCATTTCTAAGTGACCTTCTCTCTGTTTCCCACATTCTTTGCACATTTGTTTCATATCATTTTCTCTAAGCTGACCTGTTTCCATTGAAAAAATGAAGTTTATTGTGTCTTCCACCAGCCTCTCCAGCATGTGTGAATTCTATGTTAGTTTGGGAAGGTTCAGAAATACCAGGATGTGATCTGGCACACGTGCAGCTGCTTTTTTTAACTCAATGGCATTTTCTCTTGAAAAAAAAAAAAAAAAAGAGTCATAAACTCTTGGCAAGTGTCCTTTAGATTCCAAACATCGTAAATATTATTCCGTGTTATAGGCACACTGTTTCTCGCTGTCATTATTGGTAATATCACCATTTTACAGACGATAAATACTGAGTTCAGCAAGGTTAGGTCCCACGTCCAGGGTCACACACCTGCACGCGCGGGAGAGCGGGAGCACAAACCTGCCCCGAAGCCCGTCTCTCCCGCTCCATCTGGCCTCCCGCGTCTCCACTGTGGGAACGTGTCTGGATCGCATCTCTGATGGAGAGAGGGTGTTGATAAGCCGTGTCTGCTCTCACCGAGGTTAGAAGCCCGGCAACTTTGCATCAGACCGACAGAGAATCACTTTCAGTGTATGAGGCGCTTGCTGATTGGCTCATAACTTTACTGCTTTGCTGGGGATTTGGGGTCACTTCAGTCTGAATGTGAAACCCAGGTCTGTGCAAAAGCCACTTACGGAAACTTGACAGGGGACAAACATTGGTCCCTGCAGCAGGCTGTGCGACGGAGCAGCCCCTCCAGTCAGTCACGGTGCAGAGTGGATGACACGACATGGGGGACCGACCTGTGCAGGCCTGGCTCCCGGCCTCCCCGGCCTCAGAGCTCCTGTCGGTCAGATGGCGAGGGTCTGACCATTCAGGGGAAAGGCAAGAGGGTCTCGTTCCCACACCCGCTCTGCACGCGGCTCCTGCTCCCAATAGCACTGTGCTGGGACGGGCTCTGGGATCTAAGGGAGGGAGTGGGCGACCCTCACAGCCGGCTGCTCACTTTGGGCACAGAGCAGAGCACACACGTCCTCTCTTCCTCGACGGCAAACCACCAACATGCCCTTGAGTCACGGCGTTGGTGGCCACAGAGATCTGCATCTTTGGCTTTCGGCAGCCCCTTAAACAAAATCCACCTGGCCGCCAGGAGAGAGACTTCACAGAACGTGGGAACAGGGAAACGGATGAGCCGGTTCTCACTGGGAGAAGCGCTTCCCCACTAGACTGAGCCGGTGGCGCCGCGTCGGAGGTATCGAACACATATGTTTCAGGAATGTCCGCTTTTTCCCAGCAGTTAAAAAAAAGTATAAACGCTGAGTTTTTACAGCATGGATAGATCTTATGAAGTAAAACAAAGCACATTCGCATGACTGAAAAATGGATGAACGTTCCAGAGAAATGTGCTCGCCCAGCGTGCTCGGCTCCTGAAGGCCTCCCAAGTCCCTCGTGCCGACGGGGCCGTGTCTTCGGAGGATGCAGACGGAGAGAGTGGGGAGAACCTGGGAGAGATGAGCACGTGATTTAACAGAAAGGAGAGGCCGATGGGCCCAGGAACTTGTCCCCACGAGGGACAGGGACGCTGGCTCCTGCAGCGGAGTCGGGTCCCGGGGTACTCTGAGCAGGACCTGAGCTTCCAAAGGGCCTGTGAGGCAGCTTTCCTGAAATGCCACCTGCACTGGTGACAGTGGCAAAGAGGAAACCTCTTTCGTCTCACTCCTGCACAAACATATGGCCATACCTTCGCACCAGCCCATCTTTCAAATGGTCTTTGCACAAGGGAGTCCCTCGGCAAGCATTTAGTGAAAACTGACTGTGCCGACCATGGTGCAAATTCAACAATCCACTCAATATCCCATGAGCATCTCAGCGATGCCTGCCTGGAGCTGGTCCTCCCCCGTGTGCCCCTTCTAGCACCCGTCTGTGGCATTGACCAGTGACGGACGCCAACACAGCTCTCTCCTCCGTCTGGGGCCACAGCCTCCCTCTGGCTCCTATACTCAGATGCAAAGGGCCAGAACTCCTGGCAGGTGCCTCTCGCTGCAGGAATTGCTGTCCTTCTCTGGTTTGCCTCCAGGGCCAAGGAAGTCAGAGGAAAGCAGAGGGTGAGGTGAGAGGCAGGTGGCCCAGGAGCTGTTTTGCTTGGCCAGCTCATTGTTTTAATGGAATGCATGTGCCCTGGGGCAAGCCAGAGCCAGAGCCGTTGCCACTAGCAACCCAGGGACCTAATTCCCAGAGTCCAGTGCAGACTCAAAGTGAATTGCTTGGAGGTTGTAAGCCGTAGAACCCTCAGTTCCTGGACTGACTGCCTTTGCACCCCAATTACTCGTGATTCCGTAACCCTACTCGCCCTTGGCTCCCCACTCCCAACCCGACCACATTGCTGGGGGTTACTGGAACCCGCGTTCCCAGGCCCAACCAGAAGACGATGTGACAGTAAGGCCATTGAGTTCTCTGTGCCGAGGTGCTTCGAAGGGTTATTTGGAGTATTTTTAGGATAAGCACTCAAAGATGTGTTGAGACCCTCAGGAAAAAAAAAAAAAAGATGCCTACAAAAATACCTCGTATTATTCAGAGGAATTTAAACCAGATGTTTCTGCTTCTTTTACTGATTCTTTTTACAAGTAAACCATTAAAATGCACTCCTCTCTGAGCTGTTTGATGTCCCAAGAGTTCCCAAATATTTTACAAGCTGTTTTCCTTAGAACCAAAGGATATGTTCAACTTACCTAAAAGACGTGGAAGGCGCCCAAATCTGAAGGATTCTTTCACAGCCTTTGAAATGAAGGCAATAAATTGCCGGCCTCTAACTCTCCATGATGGTTGAAATTTGTAACTGTTCTTGTGAAACCGATCCAATTGGGTTTCTGGGAGCATAAGAAAGAAGGCCCAGGGAGGGAGCAGGATCCTCAGGGAAACTGTGCTGTTCGTAAAGAAGGCTTTTCTGGTGCAGGGTCCCCAGCTCTCAGAGGGCCATTGGAGGGACACAATGACAGAGTAACCTTAGCATCCTGTCCCCTGCTCTTATTTCCTTCTGCAGTCTTGCTTTACCAGCAAACGCTGCTTCCATTCCCATGCTAATCAGCAGCGAACAGTTGCCTTTACTCTCCGAGTGGTGTTCTGTCCTGCGGTCAGCAAGGCCAGCTCTGTCTTCATTACCCCGCCGAGCCTGCAGAGACTCAAGGAGGCACGTCTGATGCAGCAGAGTGTGTGATCCCCCCACCGCCAGGTCTGGGGCTCTTGACAGACAGCTTTGCCCCCTCAAAGAATTCATTGTTCATTTTGAAAAAAAACACCTACAATATTACTGTCAGCATCTCCGTTGGCACGGAGGTCGGGTCTTTGCAAACTCCCCACGAATTCTCTCCGTAAAGTGTTTTTGTTCTTATAAGAGCCCTGACCGCCTTCTCGCCGCAGCCTGCGGAGCAGCTGAGAAAGGCAGAACAGAGCTGGGACTCGGGTGCCCTGATTAGGAAAGGACATTTTTTTAGACTTGGGGTTTTCAGGCAGAAAGACTCGGCGGAACCGCGGCGCGGGGAAATGTGCTGTCTGTGGCCGAATCAGCAGAGAACCGAGAGAACCTGCAGGGGACGGGCGCCCGCAGGCCCATCCGACCGGCCTGTATCAGGAAGGGTCCGGGGGCGAGAACTGGACTGTCCGAGAAGTCGATGAGAAACTGACGCCGAAGGGAGAGTAATACAGGTGAGACAGATCAGGTTTGTGTATGTAAAGAAAAAACAAAGCAGCCCAGACAAAGTCTTCTAGAAGTGCTTCCCCACGTACTTAGAAAAACAGCCTTGGGCGCCTGGTTCTTCTCACAGTGAAAGTGCTGTTTGGGGAAACGTCAGCGCTTGGCTGTAATGACTGAACACCCAATACCTGGTGAAAGACCCTCCCATCGTTAGCACTGCCAGGGGGTCCGTGTCACCGGGAGGACGGGGAGAGGAGGTGGCGCTGCTCTGCGGCCACCTTCCTAAGCCAGCGCGCAGGGACTGGGCGGGTCGTCGGCTCCCCGGGCCCTCTGGCCCCGTCCAGGGATGAGCGGGTATCAAGCCCACCAGGCTGTGCTCAGCGGGACGTTCCCCAGCGCTTCCAGGCTAATGTTCTCAATGAAGAAGGCGTCACGGCAGGAGGCCAGGCTTCTGCTTTCTCTGTGTCTTTCTGCAGGGTGGTCCTCCCAGCTCCTGCAGGGGCTCAACCTTTCCTTGAAATTCTTACGCAAAACGCCACTTTCAACACATCGGAAGATTTTCTGAGCCTGGTCACAGTCTCAGAGGATCAGCATTGCCCTGCATGGAAGGGGGTCTTGTCAGCACTTCTATGTCTGTGGTCTCATGAGTCCCCGGCCTCCAGCCTCCGAAAGCTGAGGCCGTGCTGCCCAGCCAGCTCCTCTTTGACCTCAAGTTCCTGCGCGCGACTCCTCCCTCCTCTGCGATGGCACCGCTTGTGGAGCCAGCCTGGGGGAAAGGCTTGCTGCTGGAGACTTCTCGCTCTTTCATTCTGGTGCCAGCTGCGCACCCGGCTCAAGGCCCCTTTCCCTCCAGGGAGGGTCCCCGTGCGGCCCCCGTGTTGACCAGCGTCCCGAGCGCCCGGCCTCTGTGTCCCTTACACACACCGTGTCTGTGAAACTATATGTCATCTCTCGGTCCTCCGCCCCAGTTTCAGTTCTACAACGAGACAGCACGGTTATCTCAGAGGCCTGTGGACAGGGTGAGAGGAGACCATCCAGGCTGGGAGCTGACACGGGACGCTGGGAGCACAGGCGTCGGCCGCCTCCACGTGTCCTCAGGATGTCACTGACGACGAGGAGCCAGGCTGACTTCTTCACCAGCGCTGTCATCTCGGATCACCCTCCGTGCTGCTGTGCCCGAGTCTCGTCCTCTTACAGGGACATCAATCCTGTGAAGGTGGGATCCGCCTGGTGACCCACGAGGACCCTGTGCTGCAGCGAAGTCAACGTCTGGGCTCCTCAGGGTTGGGCTCCCGCTTGTCTTCCCGGGGACACAGTCCACGTGTCCCAGCGCCACTCACCGTGAGACGCCTGGGTCACCCTGACGCTGTGCCCGGCCGGTAGGTCATGCCCGACCCCCGCAGCCTTCTCACTCTTCACAACGCCTTCTCATAAAACTAAATCGTTTTCAAAGCAACTAGTTAATCTTTCATGATCCACACCGATGCCGGCCACACCAACCCAGGGCAGAAACACTGGGCGTGGGGTCTGGTCCAGGCTGTCCCACCCTGGTGATGGGAGGGTAGATCCAGGAGCGAACCTTTAGCAGGTACTGCTGGTCAAAACTACAGCTGCACAGAGTCACAGGACAACAACTGAAAGGCTCGCCGGGGTCACAGAGCTTGTCAGGCACAGGGCAGGTCCAGAGATGGCTTTATGGGTCAGAAGGCCCGTCTGCGGCATCAGGAACACAAGACGGGTCAGAGATGAACGCAGCGAGCGGGTCCCTCCTGGGCTCCTGTGCTGTGGATCTCAGGGCCGCCCTAACTACCCACGGCACCGCGAAGCGCGCCCCACTTGTGTCTGGTGAACGAGGCCTCAGAGCGACGGCCTCGGCATCTTCTGCAAGGTCCCCGGGCCCACAGCCATCCATGCACGCGGAGGGGCTGTCAGCCAGGCTCACCGGGGCTCTTCCACAGCTGAGCGAGGCCTGCCCTCCAAACGACTAGGTCCTCTCCTCTCCGTGTCCCTCGATCCTGAGTTCCGTCCTCCTCTGGCAGAGAAAACGAAGCCTCGAATGGCAGCGTCCATGTTGTCTCTCTAACAAGGGGCCTTCCAACCTCCGGGCCCTGAAGACGAACTCCCCGCCCCTCCTGTCTCTTCGCCCCTCTCTCACCGCCACGCTCAGGGCATGCGTGCTGTTTCGTTGGGCTACAGCACAGTCTTTGACCCTTCAAAGCATGGCAGGCACAGGCGTACGTCATCTCACTGAGTAGAATAGTTATTTCTACAAACCGAGGCGCGTCGCCGGCCACCAGTTTTCCACCAGCGTGTGCTCGTTCTGTGATGCTGTGAGGTGACGCCATGGAGCAAAACCTGAAGTAACTCTGAGCTGTGCCGCACAGGGAGGTCGTGGGAACGTGCACAGCCAGCCAGGCAGGCGGAGGACGCGTGCCCAGGAGCACACGTTACAAATACTCGCCCTGCCAGGCCCCAGCAGCTGGGCACCGTGGCGAAGAAACTCAGCGCCTGTTGTCAGCGTTCGTGTCAGACTTTCAGACACCTTGTTGGAAGGCGCTTGGAAAAGTTACAGACCCTGTATGTGCCATTTTCCTAGTAAAATTAGCTTAGTAAGTTCAGAAATGAATCCCAAACTGGCTGTGAGCTTGGAAACTCGGATTGCTGGCGGTGGTGTCATTGGTCACATTTTTGCAATGAAAATTGCCAAATTATCGTCACATAAATACAAATGTTTGTACTAGTTTTACTCTCCAAACTACATAGGAGAGCAATGAAGGCGCAGGTGCTATTCTTCGTAGCGGCATTTGTCATTAATAATGGATGGGAAATGTGACCCCTACCTGTAGAGAACAGCACGAAATAATTGAGAGCTGGTTCAACAGAAATGTTAAGAGACACAACAAACTAAAACTTGACTGCAAGCAAAATCAAGGACGTACAAATAATTGTGTGACATGAACCACGGTGATGAGAAAAATTGCCGGAGGAAACAACAGTGCGTCTGTGGCGTGAGATGTGGAATGTTCCCTCTTCTTGCCCCTCGTTTCCCGCGTTATGTGACCGGTCATCACCGAACTCTAGAGAATCACCTAATGCATTTCGAACCTTGCCAGTCCGATTGCGAACTCCAGCTGTCCAGGGCGATGAGCAGAGAGCTCACAGCGCCTGCAGCCCACAGGTCCCTGTGCCCAATGTCACGGAGCTCCAGGGTCTGTGGGTCCATGTGATGCAGGGGCTGTGGACCCAGAGACTCGGTGACGACCTGCTGCCGCCCTGCAGAATCCATGGCCCTGCCCTCCAGGCTGCTGCCATTGGGGTGGTTGCTGGTTGAATGTGTCCATGGGACACAGAAAGTAGCCTTCAAATATGTCTGAATCACACATCTGAAAGTAGGGCACGACCTGTCTCCATCCAGGTGGCTTTCTTTCGGAATCTGGGGAAGATCAGTATGACTCAGTAGGAAGCTCCGTCTGTGTGATCGCCACAGACCTGAGATCCTTGCAGCCTTGTCTCCGGGCCCAGGAGATGAGCCGAGGGCTGTGGCCTCCCCTTCCCGCAGCAATGCTTCCAAATGTGAGCGTGACGGTGAGACCAGGGGTCCTGAGAAGACGATGCTACGTGGAACATGTCATCAGTTTCTGATGATGCTCAATGACTCCTCTCTGAGTATTTTCTCCCCCTCATCGGTGGGGAGCCACAAGTATGTTTTGTTTTAAAGCGAAATCCTCTGCCCGTGGGAAACTCAAAGTTACAAATTGGCTCTCCTGGAGTGTGCTGGAGGCTGCAGAATCCCCTGGGCCCAGCAGAATGAATCAATGTAAGACAAAGCCAAGACCCTCCATCAGGACCCCACGTCGGACCATCAGGGCTTGGGAGGGCTGGGAAGCCCACGGCGAGGATGAACTCTTAGCAGAGCTGCATTTCCCGAGAGGAACGCCGTCCTCCAAAATCATGCAAGAGTTGGACACTCCTTCAGTGGATGTGGGCCTTGTGTGGCCTGACCTGCCAAGAGAACAGAGCGGATGTATTCACCCGGACTGTTACCAGCCCAGTTCCAGGAGCTGTTTCGTTCAGCATCCGCCTTTGGAAGCAGAAATCCGTGCTCTACTCCGGGGCTTCCGAACCGACCCCAGCATTTCCTGCTTCCTTCTCATCCTCCCGAGCTTCTCAGAGCCTCAACCCAGGAGTCAGGCCTTGCTCACCCACCGCCTCTAAAGCTGCCAACACTTAAACCAGGTCAGTGGATGATGTCAGCCCGTTTCAGATCTGCGCGGGAGACAGCCTTACATCTCGTCTGCAGGCCGGGGTCCTGACAATGTGATCACACCGTGCGCATCCCTGAAACCCCTGAGTTTCTCCAGGGACGAGCATGACTTCCCCACTGTCCCAGCAAGTCCCCACACCCTCTTCCTTTGTTCCTGGTTTGACCTTTTCAACCCCGCCACCTCCTCTGGAATCCTTCTTAAAACCTTCTCTGGCTGCTCTGCATCTCTCCTAAGCCTTCCCTTCTGCACTAGGGCGAGGAAACCCTGAAACACTCCTTAGACGCAGCCTGCCTCTGGCTTTGCAGGACGGCTGTTTTTCAGGAATGAAAAAAATAGTAATGCTAAAAGAACCAGAAAACTCTCCTTCAGAAAGGAGTCAGAGGCAGTAAGCCCATGCGCTGCAGTGGTCCCTGAGGGCCTGTGACCTCGGCGCTGCTCTTGGCACTTCACGCCAGGGGGAGAGGCCTGCGTGCGGACCCGGCCCCGGGCGCGGTTTGCAGAGCCCTCCTTCGCTGTCAGAGCTTCTGTGTTAATCAAACGTGATGCAGACCAGGTCCTCGACTCTCGCTCACAGCTACGAACAAGTAAGGAAACGAGAGATGGCTATCTGAGCAGAGATTTGCACCTTTCTGTGAAAATACACATGCCAACACAGCCACGACTGTAGATTTACGATTTGTCTGACTCCATCACTTTTCAGCACAGGAAAACCCAGCTTGTCTGCAACGCGAGGGGCTCCTGTGGGGTAACTAGGCCCAGCCAGCCGTCCCAGACCCGAGACCAAGCGCGGACGTCCCTTCAACATGACCTTCACAACCCAGCAGGAAGGGGCTGTGCCACAGCCTGTGACTGCTCCCCTCGTGTCACCCCTCGTGTCACCGTGGGGTCCACTGTGACAGACACCGCCGTCCGCTGCGCCCGATGAGCTGCATCAGCCACTCTGCAGTCAGAGCATCGAGGCCGTGCTGAACCATTGAGAGCTCCTCCCTGGAGAGCAGCAGAGCTGCCTTTGCCTTTTAAAGAGTCATGCAATCAGGACAATCGGCATCTTCGTCTCACCCGTGCACAGCAGCGCTCATCCGGGACTCACAAGGCAGCGAGTCGCCACATGCGCCCGTTAGACGGCACGGCTGGGAGACGGAAACCAGAGACAGAGAGCCTGAAACGCCCCGCGTGCCCGCTCCTCCCGCAGAGGCCTGGACAGGAGGCTTCAGCCGCGGTGCAGATTCAGACCCGCGCGTGTGACAGGGAGGGGTCACTTGTCTCTACAACGAACACGGTAAAACACGACGACAGAAAATGCACGAGGCCGCGTTCCGAGAGCTGCTGGTGTGCGTGTATGTGAGGAAGGGGCGTATACCGGCACCCGTTTTTCAAAAATCCTGAGATGCTCAAGGATCGTAGTCAGAAATAGAGACAAAGATAAATGTCTTCACTGAAGCTTTATTTTTAAGCAAAAACAAGCTCCTCAGCGTGTGGGCGATCAGCGCGTGCAGTAGACAAGGCAGGCGTGACGTGTCACCGGCTCCGCCAGGGCAGCAGGCCTGTGACGTCATCGACTCCCGCCGTGGTCCCCGGGGTGGGCGCCTCCGTGGCTGTGGTCCTGCCTGCCATCCCGAGGGGCCCGTCCCGAGGCCTCTCCAGGGGCCGCACTGGCCCACATGCACCTCCTGCAACTCAGCCTGCGCCCCCAGGAAACCCAGCCCCCATGCTCCACGGAGGGAGGGTGAGGACAGCTGGCAACACGACGGTCACACGTGGCTCTGTGACACCTGGTGGCTCAGACGAAGAAGCATCGTGCAGCCCTGGAAAGTCTGCTCTCGGGAGTGGTAATGAGACGCGGACATGTTCACAAACTGTGGTGAATCGAGCAAACGGGGAAGCCGTGTCAAGTAGATGTAGACTGTGTGTTACCGCAGGAGCACTGTCCCAAGAGGCCACCTGCCCCGCGCATCGGCCCCGTGGGTGATCCCCATGCGCTAGCCCCGCACGTTACCCCCCTGCATGTGCATCACCCGCGCACACACACCTCACAGCCCATGTCAGCTGGGTGACTCCTGTGTTACAGAGATTTTCCTTTATTCTCCCAACTTGTCCCCCATTGCTCTCTAGCGAGCGCGCTCACTGTCAGGATGAAGAATCAAGAAGCCGCTTACATGCTGAGGGAGACACTCAGACCAAGGCAGACGGCTCGCAGGTCCGAGGAAGAGAGCGGCTATGAGGCCAGCAGGGCTGAGAGGTGCTTCTCCCTTCCTCCTGGACGCGTGTGGGGGCTTTTCCGGCCCTGAGGGTGACTGCGAAGTGAGCTCCTACTGATGAGAACGAGTGTGTGGAGGAAACAGGAACTTTGCAGAATTAACTGAAAAGGAGGGACTGCAGCCTCTGCAGGTGCGGCTCACAGCTCGGTGAGCGAGATCTCAACACAGAGAACAAAACCTGGAACACGCACGTGCACGCGGCCGGACCTGGGGCAGCTCACGGAACACACGCACACGCACATGCACCTGGAACACAGGTACGTGCTTGTGGACACATCTAGCACTGCCCCTGAACACAAAATCTACAAGATGAGGCGACTCCAGGCCCAGCAGCAGTGCCCCGTCCTGAGGGACGCGGGGGCCCCCAGACGAGGGTGGCAGGCCGGCCGGAGAACGCGCGCCCGCTCTCAGGGACAGCGCCGCACGCCTGGCACGCGGGACCGCTGCGCGGGGACTTGGGCCCCCGGGGGCAGGCCTCCGGGAGGAAGCCCGGAAATGCAGGCCGCTGCCCTGTTTCCGAGCGACGTCTGCGCGGCACTGAAACCCAGATTTTATCAGTTTCCGCTGTGGGTCCTCGCTCAGCCAAACCCTCGGAGTCCCCTTTCCGTCTCTTTCGCAGTCGGCGTCATCTGTCCACACACAGTCCTCTCTGAGGTCCCTCCAGCGTCCGGCCCGCGTCCCTCCTCCGCCGCACACACTGGCCCTCTCCCCTGGGCTCTGCCCTCGGCCCGCGAGCCGCGGGCCCCCACGGTGGCCGGAGTGCACTTGTGGAAACAAAGCCCGGTCACGTCGTCACCCCTAATCAAAGGACGTGATGGCTCCTCTACACACAGAGCAAAGTCCAAGACCTCTGACTTCTTAGAGGGTCCCATGACCAGCCTGTCCGGTCACTCTGTCCCGCAGCCCCATGACGCCATCTCTCCAAGGCTCCCGCCTGCGCCCCTGCGGGCTGTGCTCACTGCTCCCGCACAGCGGCCTCGCTGACGGCCCCCAGCCCAGTGGCTGTGCGGCTGTGCCTCCCCAGACCGCCTTCCCTCTGCTCTTTCTCAAATGCCGCCTGCTGGCGAGGCCGTCCGAGCAGCACGTCCACACACCAGCCCTCCGCCCGCCCTCCTGCGCGCCGCACCTCCTCGCCGTCTCGCTGGCCCTTCTCCAGGACACACATCACCCCCGGGCAGGCTTTGCACGTTCCTCGCTTGTTTCTTCGTACCCTCGCTCCCAAAATGAGGATGCGAGGCTTCCTGAGGAAGAGACTTTAATCTGTGTCGTCTATTGTTGCCTTCCCAGTCCACAGGCTAGAAAGAGGACAGAGGCCAGCTCGCCAGTGGGATCTAGAGGACAAAAACGATATAGGTGGTTTTTATATATATATGTTATATATATATATGTGCATATATATATATAACATATATATAAATGCAAGTATGTGTATATGTGTGTGTCTGTATTTGTAGACAGGATGGAGGGTGGAGAATAAATGGTCAATGATCACCAAAGATGTGCTGAGTCACAGAATGAGAACACAAAATACAGCTCAGAGGAGACGTTTCTGGTCAAGGGAAAAGCAGAGTGTGAGAATGAGCTCAGAGCGGGGAGACCAGGCCGAGGACACTGGCATTTTTCTGGCCGTGAAACTGTCTGCATGCACCCCTCCGCGTCAGGGTCCCGGTCACGCTCTGAGATCAGTCAGCGATCCCCGAGAAGCCGGCCGGCGGATGTGCAGGACTGGGCCCACAGAGCGGGAAGACCAGGGGCCATCAAAGTCGTGGGGGTTCACCTACTGTGAAGTCAGAAGACAGGCCTCTCCCAATCCCTTTCGACACCGATGTCACAAGACAGCAAGATTATAGACATTTTCAGGCACTGATTTTGTAGATATAAGCGAGTTTTTATTTGGAAAACGGACTCCTTGAAAATAAAGCAGATTGCCTGCCTCTGAGCTGTCTGCGACACTCTCTTGTGAGTTTGCATAAAGCAGGTAAATGACCACTGAGTCGGACAAGCGGGACAGATTCACGAGCCCCGCGCCGATGCTGGGGTACATTTCCAAGTGATTTCTTAGTTAGCCTGGGGTGGCTGGTAGCAAATTCTCGAGGGGCGCGTGGAGGCAGAGAGAGGCGGGCGAGCCTGCAGCGTCGGACGCTGCTCCCCCGCCTCCTGCTCCCGGCTTGACTGGAGTGGATCCTGGGAACTGAGGCCCTGCCTTTTGAGAGGGGCTGCTACTTCAGAAAAAATACGATTGAAAAACGCCACAACTCTTTGCTTTTCTTCACCAACTGTGGCCTAAACACCAGGGCTTTGAGAGACATCAGGAGTGACAGGTAAGTGCCAGATGGAGACAATTAACCCAATGTCCTGGCAGCTCAGGTGGCTCCAGGCCCGGACGCGCCATCTCCCTCCACCAAACCGCTGTGATGGATAAGGAAGCCCTGTCCCCAAACGTCAGACACTTGAGATTCTTTGAGATTCTAGGTCATGCCCTCATGTCACCTTTTAAGAAGAACCAGCTTGAGGCCAGAGGTCTGGCCGTCTTTGAAATCGTTCCCTCCCCAAAGTGGACTCTAGGCTCCCTTTGGGCCGTGATCCATGTCTTCATTTAATGTGGATCAGAGTCAGATGGCAACAGTGTGGTGGTTTAGCGCTGCCGTCGCCTCATCCTCGGGGCGGAGCAGACAGCTACAGGCAGACGCCCGAGGACTGGCCCACCCTCTGCCTCCTGCCCCCACGGTGTGGCTTGCACATGATTTTCAGAGGCATCAGCATGCAGACCGACTCCAAAGAGTTGACTGAGGAGACATGACTTCTGTTGAAATCTTCCCTGGAAGCTGGAAATAACACTAACACAGCTCTGCTTTTAAGCAGTTATCCCAAGTGTGATGGGGAGGCCCAGTGACCTCCCAAGCTAGACTGGGACACCAGAAGAGACATACGGCTTTACCTGACTGAACAAACTAAGGGAATTTAAAAACCCCACAAAGTGCAAAGTGGATGAAATTCATTGTTCGGTATCAGTATTTGCAGTCAGGATCAATGAATTAAACCTCCTTAACCAAATGCGAAAACATCCAGACAGGATAAAAATAAAATTGAAGAGTATACTGCCTATCACTGTCTAAACATTGAAAGAAATATGCCTAAATTTTTTTAAATGACATAAAAGGTCTATGGTCAAAGAGTAGGTAGACTCACTTCTCCTGCATAAGAGAGCTGAAAACCTGGACATTATAAAGCACATATAAGAAGACTGAAAAGGAGAGGCAAAAAGACAAATGGTCTGGGGGCTAAGAACCCAGAGAGTGAAATGGTCCTGGGTTCCCGGGCACCGCCTTAGCCGCGCACATACCAGCCTGGGTACTGGAGAAGGCAGCCCGGGACCAGCACGGACACAGGCAAAAGCAGCCCCCTCCGAAAAACCTGTTTTCTTTAGTCCAAGGGCTTGATTTGAGTAGTCTCACAAAACTAGAAGCTTTAGCTAATACGCCAGCCAGGCACCACAGACAGACTGACTGCCTCCCATCACCAGCTGGCAGAGGCTGAGTTGAGAGCCCGCATTTCTATTCTCAGTAGGTCATTCTCCCAACCTGCCCAAGACGGGGGCCAAAAATACTAAGAGGGGCAGCTGAAATGCCATCTTTTCCCGGCAATCATCAGTTCCTGCTCATGCCCCACTCCTCCCAGTGCCAGGGACCCCTGATCCCAGTGTGGCCCTCAGTGATCCCCCAACAGTGCTGAGGGGCCCGTCCCACTCCTGGGTGGAGTCAGAGGAGACCTACGACAGCACATGATTTAATGAACCGCTAGAGTCTCACCCCATAACAGCGAAAATGTTCATGTTTTCATCAGATATGCCACCATCCAGGAAGAGCTCAACTCGCATGAGAGAAGGCGATCCACAGACAGCAACATTGAAAGACCACCCATGTTGGGATATTCCAATGAGGATTTTCATAGCAGCCATCACAGAAACGCTCCACAGAGCAATTACAAAGGTGATTCAAACCACACACACACACCCCCATCTAAGCCAAGAAATAAAGATACAAACAAGAATGGACAATTTAGAAAAATACAAAATTGAAACCAAAAATGCAACGATGAGTTCAATGATAAAATGGAAACAACAGAGGGAAATTCAGTGAACTTCCAGATAAAATAGAAATTACACAATCTTAACAACAGGAAAACACTGTATTGAAAAAAACACAAAAAGAGACTGTGGAATATGTGAGACTCCCTGAACGTATGTCTCCGACTGTAAGTAAGATTTACATCATTGAGCGCCGAGTAGGAGAGTAAAAGCAGATTAAGCCTGAAAAATTATTCAAAGCACAATGGCCGGACATACCCCAAATGTGGACAAAGACCTTACCTCTTCAAAAAGCTGAGCAGCCCCCAGGCAGAATGTAAGCAAAGAGAATCATCCATGCATATATCACAATCAAATTCCTGAAAACTACAGATAAGGAAAATATTTGAAAACAGTCAGAGAAGGGAGAGGTTAGCAGCAAGAGAAACACAATTCAAACAGAAACACATTTTTCATCAGAAACCTTGAAGCCAGAGGAAATGGGATTTTAGCAATACACTTCTAAATAATCCATAAGTCAGAGAAAATGTGTCGAGGGAAGTTAGAGAAATGCATTACCCTGAATAAAACTGAAGCTATAGCACATTAAAACTGACCTCATGTAAATTTAGGGTGAAGGGGAAGTAAAGGAGGAAAGCAGATGGTAGCAGAAGCTATTTCTCAGTTACCAGGAGAGTGGAAAGAGGTCTCTCAAATCAATAGCTGCACCTCAAGAAAATAGAAAAATAATTAAAATGTCGTATGAGGGAAAGAAATAGCAAAGAATAAATAGCAATGAAATTTAAAACAGAAAAACATTATGCAAAATTAGCAGAATGAAAACTATTTGAAAAAATAATAAATTTGACCAATTCTAGAATGACTGACAAAGAGACAGCGCACTTGAAACTCAGAGTAAGTAAAAACACCCACTGCACATTGAGAAGGACAAAAAACAAGGCATTTTACCAAAGAAAATGCGAGGTGCTCAAACAAGCATCTGAAAGATACCCAGCCTCATGGGTCCCCCACAAAATGCAAATCAGTACCAGGATGAGATACATTCTGCATCTCTGAGAAGAGCTAACATAAAAGGAGTGACGGGAGAGGCAAACTATGTGTGTGTCTCAGGCATTACTACTGGTAATGTAAGATGGATAGTCCGCTCTGCAAAATAAGTTAGTAGGTTTTTAGAAAATAAATATCCTCTTACCACATAATCCAACAATTGCACTCCTGGGCACTTATCCCAGTGAGAGGAAAACTTACGTCCACGCAGAACCTGCATTGATTGTTAATACCATCTTATTTGTAATAACCTCGAACTGGAAAGAGCCCAGTTGTCCTTCATCTGGATGATGGTTAGTGGATGATGGTTAAACACAACATGGAATGCTGTGGAGACGCGCCATGGAGAACTCCTCAGGAAAAGAAGAATGAGTTATTGATACATTCACAACTCATGTATCTCAAGGGCTCTGTGAGAAAAAGACCCAAACCAAAAGCACTGTAGAATTTATGACTCCATCTATATAAAAGTATTGAAATGAAAAATAGAGAAATGGAAAACAGATTTGTGTTTGGCAGGGGTTAGGGTTGGGAATGGTGGCAGAGGTCAGATGAGATGCTACTGACGAACTAGTCCATATCTTGAATAATCTCGTGGTTACATGACGGAGACTGGAAAGATGACGCAGACCCACACACATGGCTTGTTGCAAAGTCCTCCTCCTGATCCGGTCGAGGCATGATGTGACCACTGTGGACGACGGGTACAGGAACCCCACACTATTATCTTTGCAACTTCCCTTTCAAAAAAGAAGGCTAAGAAAAATGTAACAACAAAAACCAAAGCAACAAATATGGATTGAAAATGAGGGGTGGGCAAAATATGAGAAGACAACAAAACAAAAGAAATAGGTTTAGTCAATATTAAAATCAGATAAAGTAAAATTCAAGGGTAAAGCTAAACTGAGACCATTTCATATCAATAATGCAGAGGCAACTTACCCACGTGCAACGGACTACGCACAGGCCAGACGTGATGGAAGCCTTTCTTTCGTCTGTGGCACACGGGCGGAACTAGAGGGAGCTCTGCTAAGTGAAGTAAGTCAGAAGGAGAAAGACAAGCACCAGAGGATTTTACTCACGTGGAATATAAAGAAGCAAAGCAAATAAACAGACAAAAATAAAAAACAACCCGTGGACACTGAGAACAGAACTCCTGCTGCCAGCTGGGAAGTGCTGGGTGGGAGCAAGTGCTGCCGGGTCCAGTGGACACGGGAGAACCGCTGGCAATTCCGCGGGGCGTGCTGTGTCGTCAGATATTTCATGAATGCTGAACCTGCACAGGTGGACTTGGATGATCTGGCAAACCCGAGTCACCTCAATAAATATTGTTAAAATGAAAATGTAAAAGGCGTATTATTGAAAATAATGTCGTAAATGCATATGTTGATTTTAATGCTGTAGATATGAAACCTATATTATCACAAACCAAATTAATTAAAAACAAAAATAAAATAGCAATTTAACATTAGAAAAATAAAGTCTTAGTCTATAAAATATACAATAGTCATTAACCATTTTATGCCATACAGCGCAGGAGTAAAATTAACAAAACTTTTTGAAAATACTTCTAAAACCTTTGAAAAGTCACTCGATCACAGCAAAAAAAATTTTAATATATTTCTTTTAAGTCTAGACGATTTTAATAATATATCAGGAAACTTGATTTCTTGAATATATAGATACGTGTCTGCTACAAAGAATGCTTTACTCTCGTATGCTGCGAAGTATTTTCAAAAGCAAGCCATGCAATTAAACACAAATAAAATTCCAATGATTAACCCAAAAGGAGAGAGTACAATTTGTGTTTATAGTCATTCTTCCAGAAAATGAATTGTAACCACAAGATTAAAACATCCATCTGAAAATTTAAAACAGTCTCTAAACAATTCCCTGAATCAGAGGAAACTACACATAAAAGATTGCCTATAATTAAGTAAATAAGAGAGTTTTTATATCAATATCTATGTTCTATAACTGGAACCATTTCAAGATGATGTTTGGCTGTGGGTAAGTTTATAGTTTTAAAAGGCCTTTTAAAAATAATTGAACTGACCACAGAACTGCATTGTGTGTCTACATAAAAAATTCTAGAAAGGAACACACAAATCCCGAGTGATTATCTCGTGCAGAAAGCTGAGACCGAAGCTGATGAAGGAAGAATTTAATGTCTGAAGTTCGATACTGAGTACACCTCTTAACTATGCAACAAATTTCAGAAGTTTTGAAAGAAGGAAAGAGCAGTTCATAAATACAGTTCACAAATGCATCGCCCACAAATTCAGGAAAATATGAAATAGAAGATAACACAAAAATTAAGAAAATGCATAAACCCGGACGCGGTGCTGTTAAAAGGATCACAGACGACTATGAAGTGCAGGCAAAACGCGGCGCAGTTGAATGGTGGCACCGGACTCTGGTGTCCCTGAGTCTCCTGGGGCCCTGGGGACCCGGGGAGTCAGACGAGGGAGACGCAGCGCTGTCGGAGGAGAGGCTGCCTTTGGGTAGCTCTGCCTCCCAGTCCCAGCTTCACCCCTCAGCAGTCTGTCCCTACTCCAGTCACTTAGGCCACTTAGCTTCAGTTTGTCTTCTTTGATGAGGGTGAGCATTAACAACGAGATTGTGACCAGATACCAACCCCTGAGGCACATGTCTGCACATGAACACACACATCCACAAGTATGTGGGTAAGAAGAGACGTCTCTCTAGATGTGTGTGTGTAAAATACACTGCAGCGTCGGTCCTAGGATCCTAAGGGAAATTCTTGGGATGGTGTGGATTCTGGTGTTTGCTTTCTTCTCACACGAGAGAACCAAGGCCCGCTCGTCCTCTCTGGCTGTCCTGAGTCCTCTGCAGCTCGCGGGACTTAACCCGCCATTTCTGCAAGGCCCTCAGGGTGCCGAATGTTCTAGAAGCAGGTGAGCGTGCTCTCACTTTTCTTGTTGGACCACTGGGCACCCCTGGACGCAACATGGGGACTCGTACCTGAGAAATGAGCATTTTCTGTTCCCACATCTGGGCCCCGCCAAAGGCGTTTGTGCCATGCGGTGTAAATTCCTTGAAGGGGACGGACGGCAGCCACGTCAGGAAGACCACTGGCCAGTGGCCCTCTCCCGAGGCCTTGGTGGGGCCCCGAGCTGATGCTCAGAGCCTGGGGCCCGTGGCCCCAGGGGGCACCAGCAACTCCCTCTCCGTTCCAGTTTCGACAAGGGTGGTGCAGAGACCAGAAGAACGAGGCCCTCGGTACAGCAGCTGGGATATTGTCCCTTTAACCTAAAAGAAAGAGCCCAGTGTCTTCGGAAGCCCCTGAGCAGTGGGGCCGCCGTGTCACAGTAAGCAGATTACTTAAAGGTCACCCAGCAGGTTCGCACCAAACCTTCTTTAGCTGAAAGCAAATATCACTCACCTTTTCGGAAGACCCAGGTCAGCCTCGCCAACAGAACTTGGCGTGGACACACCGTAGGAGGCCAGGCTTGGCTTCCAGACGCCCAGGCGCTCAGGATGCGGAGCCGGCCGCCACGCACAGGGAGCGGTGAGGCGCCTGGGGGAGAACGCCTGCTGACAGCTGGGCCGCACGTCCGGCCGTAACTCTCTGGGCTGCGTGTGTGCATGGGGTTCTGTGTGTGTGTGCATTTCGTGACTCTCTTTTCACTGCACAGATTTTGATCACCCTCCCTTCTGCAAGGAAATAGACCTAATTCATCCTGCTCGCCTTCCAGGAGCGTCAGTTCACGGCAGGCCGGGCCATCGGTTTCTGGTTTCTGAGGCAGCTCAGACCCAGCCCAGGTTCCCTGCACCCGGCGCGCTCATCGGAGCCGGCGTTAGGTCTTCCTTCCCCTCCGCGAGTGGGTAATAAAAGGGGACACACTGGGTACTGAAAGGGTCTCCAAAGTCCTTCCTATCTAAAGCCCTGCTTCTCTAAGACGGGAGGCTGAGAAGCTCCCCAGGAAGGAAGACAGCCCTCAGGCCACTTATGGCCTCATTTCTGGTCTTCCCACCACTTTGCAGACTTTGATCAATGTCTTAATTTCAAATATAAACACATGCATCCGACTAACACACGTGAAGATGGAAACTGCGTTCTCGAAGCAGGAAAGATGGGGGCGCTGTTCGAAGACTCAGCCTGTGAAGGAGCATGATGCAGCCGAGGGTCGCAGGAACTTGGGGAGCAGAGGACAGAGCGGGGTGGTCACCCACCTGCACTCATGCCTTCCGGTGCCACACGCCGCAAGCCCACGGGCATGAAGAGAGAGGGACAGTCACGCCAGCGGGACAGGATGCTGTGTGGCCGCGTTTCTTCTGTGGCGTGAGCTCTAGGGGACACTGTGTTGAGTGGCCCTAGGCGCATGCTGTTGGGGACCCTGGGCAGAGTCTGCAGCCCCCGAGGGAGCAGGTCCATGCTGTCCCCCCTCACAGAGCAGACAAGAGATAAATCTCCTGCTCGGGAGAAAGAGCTGGGCGAGCACAAGTTTCCACTGAGCTCCATTTTTAAATACAGTTATCAGAACAAAAATCCAAACAGTGAGCACTTAAGAGCAAGGCGGCACATAAACTAGGAAACTGCTGCTCTCGGCACTTTTTGGATGGGTGAGAGTTATAGCCCCGGGCGCTTTTAGTGCCTGCGAAGTGTTATAAATAGCAGGAGGAAAGGG